>VJMH01005993.1:0-17537 GCA_009835185.1 Aphanomyces stellatus | reverse complement strand
AAGCCGAAGCCACTGCCTTGGGTGAGCTCATCGGATCCGACACGAACGAACAACCCCTCGTGCTCCAATGCAGCGGCGTTCGTCGTGTCGTCGAAGCTTTCGGGGCGGCGTACTGCCACCACCGCCAGCCAGCTGCTCGATTCCACTGGCATGAAGATTTGGTCTTGTATGTCTTGGAAACATTGCACACCCCGACTCACGTTGCTGGGCGCATGCGCATGGCAGCCAGCGATGACCTGGCGCTCTTGAAGGAATGGGCAGTGGCATTCTTCGCCTTCATAGGTGCCCCCGTCGCGGATGCGCCTGGTTTCATCGAGCGAGCGTTGCCAGCCCAAGCGCTCTTCATTTGGGAGAACGCGGCCGGTGAGCCCGTCGGCTTTGCAGGTCATGCGCCTCCCGTCCAACTTGACGACAACATCGTCTACCGCATTGGCCCCGTCTTTGTCCCCGAGAGCGAGCGCCGCAAGGGCTACGCGAGTGCCCTCACGGCTGCGTTGAGTGCTTATGTGATGGCCAAGGACGTGAAGGCGACAGCGCGTGTGTGCTTGTACGCCGATGCTGCAAACCCAGCCTCGAACAAGGCATATCAAAACGTCGGCTTTATGTTGCACAGCGAAACCAGCGCGTTCGATTTTGAAGCTGTCGGGGGCACGTCAAATTCCAACCCGTGATACCCAAGTTAACAACGTTAATTCATTTTCAGTTTCAATCTCGAGCGGATCGATTGTTGCATGCACTGGCTGTGGACCGTCGTCGACGAGTCTAATACCAACGAGCAGCGCACTTGCGAGCAGGCTGTGGATCGTGTTCATAATATTCTCCTGCGCGTGTGTTGTTAATACCGTGCGCATCAAGGAAGCGCAAACGCGTACTTGTAATAAACGATAAAATTTTAACGTGCGTCGCGATGGGCAGCCGTGTACCCAGGGAGTTGATGGCATTTCAGAACGTAAAACAGGGGAGGGTTGTGGACACACATTGATCGAACAACCATCGGAGTGATCAATTTACCCGAAATACACATTCATACTTGAATCCCCCACCTGATCACAATCACCCGTCCCATGAACAGCAACGACCACTCATATTCTATTGTGGTCAACTAGGCGGGTGGTGTTCCCTAGGAGTCGAATGTGCATCCATTGTTAACCCAAACACATATGCGGTCCAAAGCGCTAGAGGCAGCAGAGTGGCCCACATCTCATTAGTCATTTGACTGCCTCCCCACCGTGCAATCCATTGTCCACAAAGTTCACGACCCCGGCGAGTTTTTGGAGCTAACGGCCGCGTTGTGCCAAGAAGACCCAACCAAATCACAAGTATGGCCATCGAAATGATCCATGGCGCGCGCGGCGACAACAACCTTCAGCTCTACATCATGTCCACCAACAAATCCGATATGATCAATTCCTTGGCCTTCTGCAACTCCTCCCGATGCGTCTACTTGAGCCCGACAGTCTCGGAAGTCGAAGCCACGGCCTTGGGGGAGCTCATTGGATCCAGCGATAGGCCCCTCGTGCCCAAATGCAACGGCGCGCGTCGTGTCGTTGAAGCGTTCAGCGCGGCATACTGTCGCCGTCGTCAACCTGCGGCTCGGTTCCATTGGAAGGAAGATTTGGTGCTCTACGTCTAGGGCCATTTGCAAGTCCCGACCCACGTTGCTGGGCGCATGCGCATGGCAGCCAGCGATGACCTGGCGCTCTTGAAGGAATGGGCAGTGGCATTCTTCGCCTTCGTAGGTGCCCCCGTCGCGGATGCATCTGGTTTCATCGAGCAAGCGTCGACAGCCCAAGCGCTCTTCATTTGGGAAAATCAAGCCGGCAAGCCCGTCGACTTTGCAGTTCACCAACGCCCAACCTGGCGACAGTGTCGTCTTTCGCATCCGGACTGTCTTTATCCTCGAGAGCGAGCGCCGCAAGGGCTACGCAAGTGCGCTCACGGCGGCGTTGAGTGCCTATGTGATGGTCAAAGAGGAGGCTGCGGCGCGTGTGTGCTTGTACGCCGATGCATGAAAATAGCGTCGAACAAGGCATACAAGAATGTCGGATTTGTGTTGCACAGTGAAACCAGTGCCTGCTATTTCGAACCTTTAACATTGTCCTAAAAGCTCTTCGCTTGGCGCAATTTGCTGTACTGTCGTGCACACTACGATAATATTTTGATGTCGGGGGAATGCATGTTTGGACACTCCGTTTGGGTGGACACTCTATGCCCCGTCTCATATATCAATCACATCACCACTGGTGGTAACTCCAAAACTATGACAAAAGTGCCTTCACGACTTCCATTTCAACATCGGCAGTCAAAATATCCACGATCAGTTCGTTGCGACACCATCCTTCCACCTACTCCGGAGTATATCGTTCGCCATGCTACAACGGGGAGGACAGAAAGTGTTGTGTTTTGCTGAATGAACCTCAGTGCGGGTTTATCCGACTCACGAACGAAGAAGCCTTTCACAGTGAAATCTTGTGGTGTCGAGTCTCACACACCACACGCTTTGTGCCATGACGTGCATTCACAACAAGAAGCAAATATTCACATGCATTCTTCCATTTTGTAACTCCCGTCTCAGCAGATGTTGCGAATGCACTGGAACAAATCGCCGTTCAACGTGCCACGAAGGCCGACAATCCCATTGAGCAATTCATTCTCCCACGACCACACGTATCATGCACTCCACTGTCGACGAAATTCATGACGCGAGCGACTTCATGGCGCGGACAGCCGCGTTGCGCCAAGCCGAGCCCATTGCGACCAACCAAATCGCCAGCATCGCCCTCTCGGTCGCCAATGGTCAGCGCGATGGCAACGGCGTTCGTTTCTTCGTCATGACCACTGGCGAGCCCAGCAAGGGCCCTGTCTCCTCATTTGCGTTGTGGAACATTGCTCGCTGCCTCTATCTGAGCCCCACGGTCTCTCGCGTGGAAGCCACCATCTTGGGTGAGCTTCTCGCCACCACAACGGACCAGCCACTTGTGCTCCAATGTAGCGGTGCCCGCGGTCCCGTCGAAGCCTTTGGCACGGCATACTGCCACCACCGCCACCCTGCGACGCAATGCCATTTGACCAAGCAGCTGGTACTCTACGTCTTGGAGACGTTGCAAGTCCCGAGCCACATCGCCGGGCGCATGCGCGAAGCCACCTGCGACGACGTGGTGCGCATGAAGGGGTGGGCGGCGCTGTACGGCGAGTCCATCGGCGTCTCTCTCAAAGAAACGGATGCGTTCGTCGATCGGACGTTCCAAACCAAAGGACTTTTCCTCTGGGAGGACGCGGCGGGCTCGCCGGTCGCGTTTGCTGGCCACTCGCCCGCCATCCAACTGGACGACGGCGTCGTCTACCGCATCGGCCCGGTCTTTGTCGATGAGACGGAGCGTCGCAAGGGCTACGGCAGCGCGCTCACGGCGGCACTGAGCGGGTTTGTGCTAAACAAAGACGCGACGGCGGCGCGCGTCTGCTTGTACGCTGATGCAGCTAACCCGGCCTCGAACAAGGCGTATCAGAACGTAGGCTACGTCTTGCACAGCGAAACGTGCGAGCTTGATTTCACAGTCGTCGAGGCACCGACTCCATGAATGCAGGGCATGTAATCAAAAAGAGGTTGCTTTCGTGCTTGTCAGTGTGAATAGAGCCATGACAATCACGACCAGACTTCAGTCGCTGCCGTTGTGCATGCGGAATACCGCGGTGCTGCTACTCGCGTGGTGCTGATGGTGGGGAATGTTGAGCGTCGATGTGAGCTTGTTTTCTTCATCGCAAAATTGCGCGAGAAGCTTGAGCCGCGTCGACGCCCACTTGGCCCTGTCGTGTCGCTCAATTTCGAGTTGGTCTGGGATGATGTCATGCACGCAACGCATTTGAGGGGTACCTTGGAGCGACTGCACGCGCTCGGCAAGGATGCGCTTCTCGTCGGCGGCATCCCGGAGCGCCATGCTCAGTTCCGTCACGTCGCATTGCATCTTCTTCTCCCGCTTCAAGAGCTCCTTGTTCTGCTCGTCCAAGTGAAACCGATGGCGCTCACGCTTGACAAACTCCTGCTGACTCATTTCGCTTCTACGCCGCCACGTGGGATGATGACGACAGTTGGTCGTACTTTTTGTCGACTTCGGCCAACATCTCGTCCATCTCGGCAATGCGCCGCTCCTTGAGCGCGATTTTAGCCTCCAGCCGCTACGTTATGGATATGTTATCTTCGACGACTCCGGACCATCCATTCTTTTGTACCTTGTTGGCTGCTTTGAGCGTGTCCATTTCGTGGCCCGTCTCAACTTGCTGTAGCTTTAGCTGACTCTCGAGCTCCTTCTTCTCAGCTTCCAAGTCAGCCTGGGCTTTGGCGACGGCATTTTTGCGTTTCAGAAATTCCTTCATCCGAGCCTACATTGGCTGTTACGACTTTGTGCAGAGTGCCATCGGTTGCCCCACTTCGGACTCTGTGATGACGCGGTGGCATTCGTGGATCATAGTTTTCTGACGCGTCGCCGTCCCGGTCAATGCCGCAATCTGAACACACGTGAGACAGACCATGTTTATGGCCCTCTGCGTGTGAGGCGTACTTTTTTCTCAGCCGCCAAGAGGTCGTCACCCAAGTCACGCTTCTCGCGCTCCAACGTCGACACGTGCACCGATGTCTTCTTTTCCATATCGCCATGAAGCGCTTCCATGCGTTGCGTGGCGCGCTCGAGCTTGGCTTCGTAGTTGGCCTAGGCGGCCCCCACCACACATGATTGGCGTCATCATCGCCGGGACACCTACCGCTTTGGCTTTGGATTCGTCGAGCCGCTCGTGCAGCTGTGCAATTTTGGCCGTCCGTTTTTCGAGCTCGTCTTCCATCAACTTGAGTTTGTGTTCGTACGTTCGCGTGGTCTCGTCGACCATTCGTTGCAAAGTCGTTGTTGCTTCGTTCCACCGGGTCTCGAGTGCCACGCGTGTTTCCAGTGCGTCTTCCAACGCCTCGCGCTTCTCCCGATAGGCTGCGTCAAGTCGCTCTAGCTTGCTTTCAACGTGCAGCACGCGGCTTCGCAGTCTCTCGTTTTCCACTTCCACGCCTTCGAGACGAGTCACCTAACCGCATTGCATCATGCCCCTTGGCCGTTCATGGAACGACCGAATACCTCGTCCCGCAAGTCGACACTCTCGCGCTCCTTCTTGGCGAGCTCGGCTTCGAGCCGTTCATTTTCATGGCGGATGTGCTCCACCTAAATGAACCGGGAACATTCTTGCATCAGGTTAATGGATTACCTGAAGACGCTGCATCTTGAGGCGGTCGACCGACTGCTGGATCTCCGACAGCTCCTGCACGGAATCCCCCAACCACTTGCCATGCTGATCTTCCTTTAAGAGTGACATCGTCGACTTGGCTGGTGACACGGCGGCATGGGGCACGACCTTGACCGTCGCGTCGCTCGAATTCCGCGGCGAGTGAACGGCAAAGCCTTCGCGGGCCGCCGATTCTTTCGCCCCGACAGCTATCCACGGAGCATCACCATCCATGTTCATGAAGAACGAACACGACAAGACAACTGTACCGACATCCGCGTACTCCATGCCGACCACAACACGCTCACGGGATGATGAAAATAAACGAAACCGACTCGACATTGTAACTGCCACACGGTTGCCTTTCTGGTGGCTTCTTCGCCATGGGTCACCTGCAAAAACCAACTCAATGTATATAAATGTTTACACCATGGCTCAACGACGACTCATTGAATCGTGCACTCCGCGGCGCAGGATGTACAGGGAGGCGGCGCGCCTCCGTCGTCGTCTTCGTCGTCGCTGAGGGCCTTGCCGTTCTTGGCCGGGTGGGGGTGCACGGCACTCTTGAGCGAATCGCGTGACTTTGTCGCGAGCGAGTCGTGGATTGCCGGTGACTTGCCATGCATGTGCACGACGTCGTCTCCCGCGCTGTCTTGCTTGAACGTGTGCACGGTCGTGGGCTGCAGACTCAGGCCTTGGAAGAGCGTGTCGTCGTGGGCCTTGGGGGCCAGGGGGATGTCCTTGAACGAGTTGGTCGCAGACGACGGGGCCGATCCCGAATTAGGTCGCGCGTTCGTCGCAGCCGTTGAAGTCTTCGCGGGCGACGACGCAGGGCTGAGCGTCACGGCCGGGGGCACATACGTCGCCGACGACCCATCGCCGTCGTCGTAGGGAATCGCATCGGCGAACGAGTCCATGGGTGTGATCGGCAAGGGCGAGTTGATGGCGGTCGTGAACGAGCCCGATTCACGGAATGGAGCAGCACCGACCTCTGAAACTTCCACGGTCTTGGCTTCGCTGCGCGTGTCCGTCTCACTTCGGATCTCTGCAATATCTCGGTAGCTCTCCTACATACACAGTGAGGCATGCAGTTGGCAATCATTTGTGTACCCGGGCCGCCGGGACGACATTGGGCCTTGCAACGGTAAATGTGATCGCAGGTCCCTTCTTCAAGGACGTCGTCAAAAACGTTGGGGCCTTGGCTTGTTTGGACTTCTTTGCGAGCAGCGTGACGTGGTTGTTGAAGTTTTTGCGTGTGCGGTTGGCGTCCGTGCACGAGAGCACCAAGCCCGAGTCGTTGAATTGGATCTTTGAGTTGTCCTTGGGCTTGACAAACGTAAATGTCATCTCGCCCTTGAGGCCTGCTTCCTGCAACCCAATGGCTTCAGGCATGCCGGGTGGGTTGCTGTTGATGGAGAGCACGTTCCCCGCTGCGTCCGCCACATGCAGCGTGAAGAGCTGGTTGAAACTCAACTCGCTTCCCTTGGCCGCGCCGCCAACCGGCGCACTAGAGAACGAGATGAGACAACCACGAATCTCAGAAATCAAATCAGGTGCCAGTCGTACATGATGAAGGTCGCAATCTCGCTCGACGAGCCGTCGGGCACGGGCGGCGCGACCAAGAGTTTCTGCTTGGTCGCAGCGTCGACAATGAAGCGCGCGCGGCCCATTTCCCCGTCGGGCGACTTGGCCGCCAGCTGAATGCTGTCGCCGACACGAACGGTCGTGGACTCGGGGAGAGTCCCTGTGGATATCTCGGCGTCCTTGACCGCCGAGTTGTTGCCGGGGCTCGTCGTGCTCTGTTTCCCAAACGTGTCGGTCACTTGCGCGACCGCGTCCTTGGTTGAAAGGAGCGCATCGACTTGGTTCGACGTCGCCGTCACGGTCTCGCTCATCTGCCTTTTTCGAAATGCAGGTTGTGTGGCCGCTCGAGTGGAGGAGGCGCATGTAACCGCCGCCAAAAAGATCTGTTAAAGATCGTTCGACCCGTCACTGTGGTAATGGATCCGGATAGCACATTTTCCGGATACGCAGAAAACGGTATTCGACTTGGGACGATGTGGTTTGTCCGTGACGCGGGGTTCGCCGTGACCCTCATGGGCCTCGTGTGCATGCTTGGGTGTGTCGTCGGATGCAGCTACAACATGTTTGCGTGGCTCGGTGGATCTCTCCTTGGGCTCTTCCTACAGCTGCTCCTCATGGCTGCTGCGTCGATCTCCATGGCGGCGCATTGGTTCACCATGACAACAAATCCCGGAGTCATTCCCAAGGGAATCCACATCTCGCCTGTCGTCGCCACCGTCGACGACGAATCAGGATACATTGATGGACATTCACGTACCTCCGATGACTTCATCTACTGTGAATGGTGTGATGCCCATCACCCCAAACGGTAACGTCTTTCTTTCGCGGTGGGATCATCAAAAGCGCCCACGGTGACCTCTAGAGCCGAACACTGTCATTCGTGCAATGGATGTGTCGTCCTCATGGATCACCACTGGTACGTGTCGCGTCCTTACCTCAGTGATTCAACATTGCCGTGGGTAGTCCCTGGGTGAACAATTGTATCGGGGCCGGCAACGGGAAGAATTTCATCTTGATGTTGGGATACATCCCCATCATGTGCTTGTACATGGTCCTTCTCACCGTGGCGCAGTCGTGGATGTGCACCGTCAACGACCCGTCTGCAACATGTGGGTTCCGTACAGGCATGAGTCCTGGCCGCGCGGGTATCTGGGTGTTCGCGATCTCGTGTCTTTTCATGCTTCTGTGCGCGATGATGCTTGGGATGGAACTCTACAGCATTTCCGAAGACATGACGTATGGCGAGATCGCCTCGCAGCTCGTTCATCTCCAAGACACAAGGGAACATGCGTCCAAGTTGCAGCAACGGCTCGGCATCCTCTTCGGAAGTGATCATGCCGAGTGGCATTGGCTTGTCCCGGGGCGGGACGTCCATCAGCGGCGGCGCGAAGCCGAGATGGATGTGATCCTGGGCTACCACGAAGATTGATGAAAAATGCCATCATGTGGATTTGAAATCTCGCGCGTTTCTATATCCGGAAACACACAATCCGGATACACTCGCAATGTTGAGAAAACTCGAAACGGACGTCGTATTTTTGCATTCGTCGGGTTGATTGCACGACGACAACGACGATGGTGGTGGAATTGCACGACGAAGAAACAATGCGGGTGCAAGAGACGGTCGCCGCGGCACCATCCACAGCACCATTTCGGAAGCCTCCTGCCGCCGCCACGCTCCGCCAGAACGATAGCCCCGCGACGGACGGGTGCGACGTCAAGCGAGCAAGCCATGAAACCGCCGCAACGACCGAAGAAGACGACGATCACAATGAGCTCCGTGCAAATGGCGACACAATGAGCAACAACAGAGAAGGGCCTGAAACTGCGAGTGCACCCTGCACCCCACAGCATCACACTGAGGACATTGTGAACAGAGACATCGACTCTCAACAGATCGCATCAAGTTCGCCACCACAACAAGTACAAAACGAAAACAATTGCATTACCTTTCCATCACATCCGACTGAAGCCTCTACATCCAACGAAAAAGACATGCCAGCATGCAAGTACATCAGTCAAGACTACACACACGACACCGACGGCGCCGTCGATCATTCCATGCCGCTTGCAGAATCCGTCCAGGGGTCCAATGCGCCCACCAACGTACAAGCCATTGAAGAAGACGATGCTCCACGTCCGTCCATCGAGATGGAAATCGCCCGCGCCGTGGCGGGTGCAATGGACGACAAGTCTGTGTCGAAAAAAGAACCCGAGAGTCCGCCAAGCGACGGCAGCTTGACCGACTCGCGCAAGATATCAACGCCGACGCTGGACGACCCCGACCTCCTCTCGCGAATTCAGTTGCCGTGGTCCACAGCCGCGTCACCCACGCACCTCGAGTGCAAGCAAACGACGGCCATCGAAGCCATCGAAGCCAACCAGATGCGGCTTGCCGACACCTTCTCCACGCGCGCGCGTGATTGCGTCCGCGAAATGTACGCGTTTAGCATTGGTCCGTTTCCTGGTGCGATCGAAGCGCCGCTCGTGCGTATCCTCCCACTCTACCGCGGCCACGTCCACGCCAAGCTCTCGGCCCATGGGTTGTACTGGTACAAGCTTTCGAACCCCGACCCGTCGACGCCGCCCCTTGGAGGCATCGCGTCGGCGGACATGCTCGGCGCGACGCTCCGCTCGCACAAACCACGCGAGTTTGTCGTGCACTACATGCTCCCGGGCCGCGGCATCCACGAGAAGGCGCTGTGCCGGCAGTACAAGACCGCCCGCTTCCGCGCCGAGAGCGACGGCGCCGCTGCGCAGTGGGTTGCGTCGATCCAGCGCGCCGTCAAGTGGTTGGCGCGCGTGCCGCTCGAAGCCAAGCGCCGATGCAAGGTACGTTAGACCCACGACACTGAACGAAGATGACGCGGCAAGTAGGTGATTGTGAATCCGCATGCGGGGCGGCGCAAGGCCCCGTGGACATGGAACAAGTGGCAGCCGTTCATTGCGCTCGCCGAGATCGAGTGCGACGTGGTCGAAACGACGCACGCCCACCATGCGTTTGAAATCGCGCAGGCCCTTTCCCCCGGTACACTTTATGTCGTCCCTTGGTGTGCACTCACTCGCGGCCAGATGCCCGGTACGAGTGTGTCGTGTTTGTCGGCGGCGACGGCACCGTCAACGAATTCCTCAACGGGCTCCTCTCGCGCCCCGACGCCGAGTGGCGGTACTTGATCACGACGACGCCGTTCGCGCTCATCTCGACCGGCACGGACAATGCGCTCAGCATCGGCATCGGCGTTCCCACGCACGCCGCGTCCATCTATGCCATCGTAACGCGCAAAATCCGACCGCTGGACGCAATCGCCGTCCAAGTCTCGCCCGAGAAGACCATCTACTCGTACTGCGGTACGTCGTTTGGTATGCCCGCCGACATCGCAAAAGAGTCGGAGCGCTACCGGTGGCTCGGCACGTGGCGGTATGCGTACCTCAAGGCCAAGTACGTGCTCCGCCCGACGCGGCACATGTACCGCCTCCATTACGTCGAGCCGTCGGCAACCGCGGCGCCGCTCAAGACGTTCTACGAGCTCCAGGACGACGCGACCGCGCGCGACCAGCACGTCGTGGAGCAGCGCAGCGTCTACAGCCTCTCGCCCGAGAAGGACAAGTCGTGGGCGGGGACGCTCGGGCGACCCGAGAAGGCGCACCACACGGACGAAGGCAATTTCCTCGCGGTCGGCGCGGTCAACGTCTACTTTGACGCCAAGTATTCGCATCCATCAGATGGCCTCATGGATCTCATGGCGGTCCGACGCGCCGCGTTGACCAAGCTCCTCGGTCTCGGTTGGCGCGTCGGCGTGTGCGGCCACCGTGAGGACCCGCTGCTCATTTACCGCAAAGTCGAAGCGCTCGATGTGCTCTTGTCCCCTGGAGATGGCGATGGACCGGTCGAGGGCGGGGCGACCTCGGAGTGGATGAACGTGGACGGAGAAGCGGTGGCCGCGCGCGGCTTGATCCGCATGCATGTTGTGCCCGGGTTGCTCAGCGTCCTCTCGGAGAAATAAATTACGTTGTTTTTATAGCTTAGGGTTTCGACGGCGACGACGACGGCGTGTGAAAGTGGTCGAGCTGGCGGACAGCGGCCACGTCCACGAGTTTCGACTGGTGCGCTTTCTTCCGCATGCGGTCCAAATTGACCTGCTGCATAAATTGCCGCGCGGGCAGCTTGGTCTTGGTCGCATGGTGGAAGAGCTCAACTGTGAGATGCAGTCTCTCGGTGTGCACTGGCGTCGTGCACGTAGGTGGCGCGAGGCCGACGACGTCCGGCATGTACTCACCCGGTCCGGTTTCGCTCGATGGGTTGGCTTTCGACGTAAAAACGACTGCCTTGCCAAGTCAGGCGAAGACAGAGAGAGATGGAGAGACGCACCGCCTTGGTGGAACGGTAAGACGTCGGGTGGATTCGCCTTGGGGATGGTGGGAAGACTAGTCCATATCGTGGATATGGTCGTCGTCCAGAGCAAGCAGCATACCGAGGGGACTTGTCAAAGCCAGAGTGGATGTCGAGACGCTGGCAGTGACCAGGCATGGGAGTTTCGTACTTTGTGTGTGTGATGTCGATCGCGTCAAAGAAGCGGCGCTCCGAGTGCATGAAGGGGACGCTCTGGGGTCGCGTGAGCTGGTGGACCAGCTACGTATCTCCATGGATGACGATCGATCGAACCGATTTGTCAACCTCGTCGGGGGAAAGCGGCAGGATCGCGGCATTTTTCCGCCTACCCAACGATGGATGTTGTTGAACCATGGAAACAAGAGTACCTAGAAGACACCGTGTGGCGTGGCAATTGAAGACGGTCGCGCCGCTCCTCGGCGTCCACGGCCTCGAGCTCACCCTTCTCCTTCAACAGCGCCTCGACCAGCGCTTTCGTTTCCTTGCACATCGTCTTTTGCTTCTCCACGGGCAAACTCGGCAGCGCCAGCGCCTTTTTGTACTTGAGTTGTTTGATCTCACGAGAGATTTGCTTGATCTTGACTTGGGTCGTCGAGAGATTCTTGAGCGGCGCGTGTCTACAGCGCCACGTCATCGCGGCGACGGTTGGTGATGTACCGAAAGAGGTCGTCAAAGGGTTGGGCGACCATGACGGCGCCGTAGTTCGTTGTGTACTGACCAGGGCCAGGGGTCTCAGGCCGGGCTCGTTCGTCTGGGATGTCTACGACCCGTGCATTCACATCAACACAACTCCGTCAAGAATACGTTGCTTGGAGAAATCTTTCTCGCTCTTGAACGCTGTCAAGATCTTTTCCGTCGGGTACCGCCCTGGGCCGGGGTACTTTGGCACTGATTCGTCCACAGGGTTGAGTGTGTCCCGCTCCAGCGACGCTGCAAAATTGTGGTCACGGCGAGGATTCATGATGTCACGCGACTTACATCCAAAGGCATGGGATGTCTGAAGGACATCCGGCATGGGCTTGATGGGGCTTGTAAAGCATCCCCACTTTTCGTACATGCGCTCGGTGGAGCGAGCCCGCGACATGCGCTCGCGCTTCCCTTGAAGCCGCCGGCCGCGGTCCTCCTCATCGTCGCCCGCGCTCGTGCATGACATGATAAATATACTCCGAGTGAAGTACTGCATTGGCTCATCCGGATAATGCACCCGAACGCTCCGTCCAATATGGAGGTGTCCGGATAAAATGTCCTGCCTACACTAGAATGTTGGTCGATCTAAAAATAGATTGCTGCACACAGCGAAACAACCTCCGCCGCCGCCACGCCGATGGCCGAGGCAGTGCCGCCGCGGCCGATCGTGCGGCTCCCGCTCAAGCAATACACTCCGCTCCGCGCATCCAGGTACACGACGCTATCGTGTGATGCAACATCGCATCGTTACTCGTGGCAGGCATGGCTCAGCGCCAGCCGTCCGGCCGCGCATGATCGCGGCGACTACCCGACGAGACCCCATGGAGCCACCACACACGCCCAAAGAGGTGAGTTTCTTCCTCGCGACGGCTCTAAGGCCTATCCAGGTCGTGAAATGGTCCAAACCGGTCAAGCCACACCCGCCACCGATCGCCACCAACGCCACGGATCCCTGTCGACCGCGGACCGCCGGCACGGGCAGCAAGAAACTGCAGTACGCGCTCGTGTGCGCGCGTCTCTTGGCCGAAAACAAGGCATGCGAGCTGGCCGTAAAGCGCGCCGAAGCAGCCTCGGCGACGGCGCGGGACACTTGCTACAGCGACAAGGTAGGCGGTCGAGTCGAGCGACTAACCCAACACTGGGACGATGCAGGTCGCGTCGACGGCCGTCGTCAAAGCACGCTGCAAGAGCGCCAATGCCAACGTCAAACGTGTGGCCAAGCCTGTTGCGCCGTCCAAAGAACCCCCGAGACAGTCATCCAACCAGCGCAGCCACAGCCAGCCGGCAACTTCTGCGGCTGTCACGTCATCCGAGCCCAAACAACCGCGGTGTCAGTTTGCCGCGGTCGCGCAGGAAGTGATTTCGCTGGCCGCGCTGACGAAAGCGCTGGACACGATCGTACGCAAACCAACCAACCGGCCGGAGCGCGACGAGCTCTGCTTCGCGCTGCTGGACGTGGACAACGTGCACACGACAAGCTTGGACGGGTACCTCCTCGGCAAAGTCGTCGGCGTGGGCACGTTTGGGAAGGTGCGCATCGCAACGCACAAAGTATCGACGCAGGCTGTCGCGATCAAGTCGTACGAACGGAATCGGACCAAAGATGCCGCGCAGTGGAAGCGCATTCAGGTCGAGGCCAAGTTGATGGAGAAGCTCGACCACCCGTGCGAATCAAATGATGGTGTTGGGTCTGAGTCTGAGTCTAGGTACATCATCCGGCTCTTTGAGACGATCGAAACGCCGACCAAATTGCACATTGTCATGGAAAACGTAACAAGCGACGTTGGCAACTTGTGTGAATTTGTCAAGCGGCAAAAGCGACTGGCCGAAGACGACGCCGGCCACCTCTTTGCCCAAGTGCTCTCAGCTGTCTCGTACATGCACGGCATGCAACTCATCCATCGTGACATCAAGCTCGAAAACATCTTGTTGGATCGATATGGCAACACCAAGCTCGTCGACTTTGGCTTTAGCGCGGTCCAGTCGGCGTCGAAACCATTTTCGACCTTTTGCGGCACGCCGTGCTACATGGCCCCCGAGATCATCCACCGCAAGACGTACTTGGGGGCGCCCGTTGACGTGTGGAGCCTCGGCGTGCTGCTCTTTGCGATGCTCTGTGGCTTCTTTCCCTTTCGTGCGCGCAACTACAACGAACTGTATCGGAAGATCGTGAAAGGGCACTTCGACTTTCCGTTGCATGTCTCGGCCGACGCGCAGGCACTCATCCGCGGCATCCTCCAAGGCGACCCCACCAAGGTACTTCATCGTTGAATCGGTCCCGTCGCATGATGATGGACGCCCTCCGTCGTGAGAGAGCTACTCATGTGTGATATATGTAGCGAGCGACGTTGCACGACATTCGCATCCACCCGTGGACTCGGCGATACCTCACGGCAAGACATCAACACCTACCCCTCTACCGCCAACTCAGTCTCGGGCTCTTGGCCGACGCCGTCGCGGGTGTCCTGCAGAAACACCTCGTCGAGCACATGGAGATGCTGGGCATCCACCGCAACCTCGTCCACGTCGCCCTCGAGGACAAGCGATACAATGGCCTCACGACACTCTACTACCTCATGCTTTACCGCGCCGAGGGAATTTGTCGCGATGGGTCCGACGCGTCTCCTTCGTCGGTCGAGACGACGACGACGACGACACCGCCACAGCAGATGCAATCGCGGGCGCAGACGGCGCATGCGGCCGCCGGGACACCCAAAGCCGCACTCCAAGAACCTCCATTGGCAGCACGATCGCCTCCTGTACCAAGCAAGACCCTGGCGCCAGCCATGGATGACGAAATCGACGACGAAGGCGAGCTGGTCGGCACGCCCGACCTTGAAACCCTGGCGCAGAGCAGCCTGCATGCCCCGCTACCGTCGTTAACGACCCAAACGTCGTCGAAAGGATTGGACGACGAGCCGACACTCGTGCCACAATGGCAGAGTCGTGAGCTGCGGGACGTTGTCGAGATACTAGATCGAGGTCTCTAGTCGTCCCATGAATTCAAATCACGCTTCTATCGTCCAACTGCGACGGCAGTCGTCTCGGAGAATGTCGTCCGTGGCTTGACTTTGCATTCACATTCGCCCTCGTGCAGTCATGTGCTTGGCGCCGGCGGGCGGGCGCAGCTTTGTCTTGGGAAGAGAGTCGTCTCCAGTGTGCGGCTTTTGGCCATAAATCGGCGGTAAACTATTGCCCTGGTTCGAGCCGCCGCCACCTTCCGCCGCATGCGACCGCCCATGTCGACCTCCCGCCGCGGCCGCCTTGGGCAGTTTCGGCAGCGTCGTCGATGGAAGTCGTTCCTCTAGCGCCCGACACTCGGCCACACAGGCGTCGTATTGGCCTTGCGCCGCTTCCACGGCGCCTCGGAGTCGCGCGATCTCGTCTTGCATGCGAGCGAGTTCGTTTGCCGTGTGCGCTTCGGCTTGCCGCGTCTTCTCCGTGTAGTACGTGTCGTCGGTGCGTCGGAGCGATGCCTCCTTTTTGGCCCACTTGACCACCTGGTCGGCTTGTTCCTTGGTCGCGATGGACGTGGGTTGGTTTCGCTGGCGCCATTTGGCTTTGAGTTGGTCGTGGCGTTGCTGCAATGCCTTGAGCTGCGCCTCGGGACCGTCCGCCGTTGTGGATGCCGCCTCTGCCGCGCGCCGTTTGCAGTGTTGGATCTTCTTGCGCATCGCATCGAGCTCGGTCATCGTGCGCTGCAGCAGCGCCTCCCACTCATTTGCATCGATGCTTTCCTTCTGCCGCTTGGTCACACGCACGAGACTCGTTCGCTCCGAGAGCAGCTTCTCGACCACGACGTCCAACTCTTTCTGACCTCCCGTCATGGCCGCGCGCGCGTCGCCGCCCTGCTGGCTCTTGTGCACGTACTCTTGTTTGAGGCGGTCGCCTTCGAGCTGGACTTGCTTGAGTTCGAGCAGTGCCTTGTGGATCTCCTGCGTCAAGTGGAGCTCTTCGGGCGACATGCTCACGTCGACTTCGCTGCGGCTGCGAATGTGGTCTGGGGTTGACCACGACGTGAAGGCCGCCGCGACGTCCGCTTTGGATTTGGGCGGCGACGGATGATGCGCCGTGTAGAGCGCAACGACTGCCGGGTCGATGCCTGGCATCGTAGTCTGGGCCAAGCTTTTGTGGGTCTTGGGACTGCGTTTCGGCGACGACGACGATGCAGCGACTGGCGCTTGGACCGACACACGCTTGGGCGACGGGAGTTTGCTCTGCAGCGCCCGGCGGATGCGAGTAGCCACTTCGTCTTTGCCGCCCCGGCCGTCGACGCGTACGATGCGCGATGCTGTCGCCATCACATCGGCAATCGCTTTGCTGTGGGCGTGGTAATGCGTCAATTGCGCCCGCACGGCGTCGTCCGTGTCGTCGGCGCGCCGTTCGATTTCGACGTCCACGGGCGGCGGGTCGTGCTTGAGGTGATACACGCGACCCGTGGCAACGTCTAGTCGCCGACCCGCGGCGCGATCGAGCACGTCGTCGTCTGGCACGTCCAGGAGAATCACAATGTCGGGGGCCAATCCTTTGGCCAGCATGGCCTGCGCCTGCCCTTCCGTGCGGGGGAATCCATCCAAGAGCCAACCCTTCTTGGTGCTCTCGGGGGACTTGAGCAGCTCCAGCACCGTGCCCGTGACCAACTCGTCTGGCACAAGCGCTCCCGCGTCCATGAACGCTGCGACCTTGCGACCAAATGTTGAGCCGGCGCGGATGGCCGCCCGCAGCATCTCCCCCGTCGACAAGTGAACGACGCCAAACTGTCGAGCGAGTAGCTCGCACTGCGTGCCTTTCCCAGCCGCCGGCGGTCCCAAGAGGACAAATGTTGGCGTGGCCTCGGTGGCCACAGCTGCCGCCGCTTGTCGCAAGATACCCTTCTTGACATTTCGTGCTGCCACGTCATGACGGGTGCCGTCGGGTGGTGGTGGCTGTGGCTTCTTTGGCTTGGGGGATACCTTTGAAAGGTGCTTGTGGGAACCACCATCCCACGACGCATGGATAGTCTCCACCGTCGATTGGATGGTCTCGGTCGCTGCCTCCTTACCCCGCATCCCATCGATGTGGATTACGGTCGTGGACTCGCGGCCCTCGAACGACTCGACCACCGCGTCGCAGTGCGTGTGGTACGTAGCCAATCGTACGCGGATCGTCTCTTCGTTGTCGTCGCTTCGTTGGACGACCTCCACATCCGGCGGCGGCGGATTGAACGTCACGTGGTACGTCTTGCCGGTCGCCAAGTCGACGCGCCGGCCCGCGATGCGGCTCACGACTTCGTCGTCCGGCACGTCGAGGACGACGACAAGGTCTGGGACGATACCCGTCGCCAGCATCGCCTGCGCTTGGCCTTGTGTCCGGGGAAAGCCATCGAGGAGCCAGCCACGCTCGAGGCAGTCGGGCTGCGTGAGGCGATCGAGGATCACGTCCACGATGAGGCTGTCGGGCACGAGTTCGCCGACGTCCATGAAGCGCTTGGCTTGACGTCCGACGTCCGAGTTGGCGTGGATGGCAGCACGGAGCATGTCGCCAGTGGAAAGATGAACGACACCAAAGAGGTCGACGAGGCGCTCGCACTGCGTCCCTTTGCCCCCCGCCGGCGGGCCGCAGATGATCATTTTGAGTG
>VJMH01005989.1:0-20003 GCA_009835185.1 Aphanomyces stellatus | reverse complement strand
AGCCAAGCAGATGCAACTCGACGAAATGAGGCGGCGACAGGACGAGGAGACAGAAGCAAGGCGACAGGACGAACAGCGACGACGCGCTGAGACTCTGAAGGAGCAGCGCAGGATAGAAGAACCTATCAAAGCAGCAGAGAAACGCCGCTTGGAGGAAGAGCAAGCGAAACAACAACCAGATGCCTATGCCACCCAAGTAGATGCCAAGCGCGTTGCCGACGAAGCGGTGCGGGCAGCTACATTGACCAAAGAGAAGAGAGCAGAGGAAGAGGCACGCCAGGAAGCAAAACTACGGCACGTTGCTGACGAGGCCAGGAGAGCTGCCAGTGCAAAACAAGAAACGGACGAGCGAGAAGCCAAGCGCGCCGCGGACGAAGCAGCGAAAAAGGTTCAAGAAGTGGCAGACAGAGCACGCCGCATCGCCGAGGAAGAAGCGGCCGCCGTGGAAGCGAAACGCCAAGCCGACAAAGAAGCGGCGGCCGCACGGGAAGCGCAAGTGCTAGCGCAGAAACGAAGGCAAGAGCTCGAGAAGCGGCTGTTGGAGGAACAGACTCGCGAAGTTGAACATTTGGCCGCGGGTGTGATACAAGGTAGTGACACCTATGAAGGTTGGATGCTGACGGAAATTCAGGCGTCGCGCGTGGCGTGGCGTGTCGCGAGAGAGCCAAGCAAACGAGACGTGTCGTTCAAGCCCAACATGACGCGGCGGGTGTCATCCAAGGTAAGCCATCGAATCGAGATCATGTAAGCCAGCATGGGTGCGAAGGTGCGGTGAAAGGCGCCGCCGTGCGGGCGACGGCGATGGCCGCATTTGCAAAGTCGCTCAGTCGGCGGTACATTGAGAAGCTGCATTCGTCGCTCGAATTGGAGCATGCGGTATGATGACGTATACAATTGCCAGGGTTGACGGGTGACTAGTTTGCGTTTGAATCGCGAGTCGTGGACAGCGCCGTGGCCATCCAGCGGCATGCGAGAGGACACCTAGTCCGCTCTCACTTGACAAAACATACGGCCGAGGCTATCGACGCTAATGTTGAAGACCCATCGACATTAGAAGTTCAACGTTCAACGTTGCAGGACTTGGCGCCTGAAACGACCCAGGAGATTCTTGATGTAGAGTCTACAGCCGTAGCACTTGCAAGTGCAGAAGCGGACACCCTGCCAGATCTACCAACGTTCTTGTCTCCATCGAGTCAAGACATTCTCGCGACGCAATACAGTGCCAGCTCGTTCACGAGCGAGGAGTCCCCGTCGCCAGTTGAGCCAACCGTCGCCACTGAAGGAAATCCGTTGACCATGGCAGCGACGGCAATGCCCTTTGACCTGGACTCCCCGCCAGAACCCTATCTTCATCTGGCACCTTTGGTCGCACCCTTGGTGGCCTCTGCATTCGACGACCCTCCCCAGCAGCCCACGCCTCGATCGAGCTTGTCCGCGTCTGAATTGCCGCTGTCCGAGCAGTACAGCCAAGGCTCGTTTGCGAGCGAGCCGTCGCTCATCGTGCCTGTTTTGAACATTTCGTCGTCATCGGAGCCAGCAATCGTACCTGCCGTGGACAACACAAGGCAGCTCTCCGAGTCGATCTCGACCTCGTGCATTGAAGATGCGTTGGTGATGCACCACGTACGGCATGTCGCGGCCATGACGATCCAGCGGATTGTCCGCGGACGGCAGAGCCGTCACTTGACGATGGCGATGCGCGCCGGCGACGACGCAGCGGTGCGGAAGATCCACAATTGTTATGTGCGGCATCGCGTCAACTGCCGCGTGAGGCAACGGCGGCGCGCCATGGCATGCACAACGTCGACCAATGTGTGGCGGCAAACGTTCCGCGCGGCCATGCAGTGCGTCAACACGCGCGAGTTTGGCAGTCGCGCCATTCAGCGCACGTGGCGACGACACATGCTATGCAAACCAAACCACGACGCTCCTGCCCGAGCACCGCCTCATGCTATTGACGCGGCCACGACCGCCGCCGTACACCACGTGGCGGCCACCGTGATTCAAGGTACGTCGTCTCAACTGCACTCACGTCAGTTGACACGGCTGTAGATGCCTTGCGCGAGGCTGCCGGACGCGACGAAGCGGCAATGGCCAGCCGGTTAGCACATGCATGCATCGATGCGCTGCACACGGCTCGGACCGCCGCGGCGACTTCGGAGCACGACATGGCCTCGCGACTTGCGGGTGCCGCCTTGGGCGCATTGCAAGGCGCGCGCCAAGTGGCGACAGTGTCCGAACAGAAAATGGCCGCGCGGCTCGCCGGCGCCGCCGTCGATACACTTTACGAAGGTTGGGACGCCGTCACGAATGCAGAGTGCGCCATGGCGGCGCGTTTGGCCGAGGCATGCGTCACTGCGGAGCATCATGCCGTCATCGAGTCGACGCAAAACGAAGTGGCGATGGCGGCGCGATTGGCGCAAACGTGCGCGGAAAGCATAGTCTGTCGAGCAATGGACAATCACGTGGAAGTGGATATGGCTGGCCGCGTCGCAAGCGTGTGCTACTTTGATCACATTCGGTCCAAGTGGACCACTGCGAAACCAATGCAAGACGATGAACGTCTACCCTCGACAATGATCCCATCCACGAGAAGCGTGCCACCAGCAACAAAGCCATTGCACACGGTCGTGTCGGTCCACGATATTGCCGCCACGTGCTTCGCGTTGACGGGGTACCACGAGCAAGTCGAGCAGATGCGCCATGAAGTCATAATCGCCGACGAGCATATGGGTCGAGGGACCAGTCGAGACTGCTTGTTGGCGACGACGCCACCCAACGTTGAGTCTGGCAAGAAGAAGGATACGACTGCAGACGACGAAACTGCAAAGTGTCGGCAACAAGTGGTGGCGCAAAGCGAGCGGCTTGAGCAGATGGCAGATACGACCGAGACAGTAGCAACCACGGTCGAGGCGTTCGCCCACACAACGGCAGAGCGCATGGTCTCGCAATCGAGCCGTGAACTACTGGACCGGGTGGCAGCCCAAACGACCCCGTCGTTCAAGATGGCGACTGATGAGGCCGAGGCCATGCCGAGCGATACTGACACCACTTCTGCGAGCGCGCATGACATGGCGCAAGAGATGGTCACGCAGAAAAGTCGCGAACTGTTGGAGCGTTTGGCAGGGCGAGTGTCGATGGTGTCCCCCAACGAGACATTCGCCAAGGCGACGACAGACAATGACAAGCACCGACAGGACGCTGTGCATCAAGTCGCGCACGAGATGGTGACACAACGAAGCCATGAATTGCTCGAGCGCGTGGCGAGCGAAGTCGCATTCGCGCAGCGAAATAATCCATCGGATGGAGGGGAACGGCTGCGGGGAATCGAAGCCGAATTGGCTCACGAGATTGCCCACCACGTGGTCAGCCAAGGCAGCAAGGACGTCCTGGACCGACTCGCGACTGAATGCGCACCGCCCGAACAACGCCAGCCGACAGTCCATGACTACAAGACATTGTCCGATGAAATCGTGCACCACATGGCTGCGACGTGCATTCAAGCCGCGTTGAAGGGGTACACGACGCGCCAGCACTATGTCGCGCTCAAGGAATTCTTGGACCAAGCGCCATCCACGGTTGATGAGCCACGAGTCAAAGAGGACGAGGTGGACGATGCCAACCATGCTGCAGTCGTACATCACGTCGCCGCCACGTGCATCCAAGCAACCATCAAGGGCTACTTGGTTCGCCAGGCATGGTCGTCGCAAATGAAAAGTGACAACGCACGAGAAGCCGCCACGTCATCAATGTCGTTGGTTTGTGAGAACCAACAAGATAAAACCATCGACCATGTGGCCGCAGCCATGATCGAAGCGGTCGATCGAGGCCACCAAACCCGCCAGTCAATCCATGAGACGCAGCAGCCAATGGACGGATCCAAAACGGACGACGACTGGCCAGAGGACAATAGTCAAATGGAGGCATGTGCATCCGACCCATCACAGCCACCTTTGCTTGACCGGCCAGACTCGGCCGCGCATCTGTCGGAAAAATACAGCCAGAGCTCGTTCGTGTCGGAGGTACTACGACTGCATGAGCTACAACCTGTCTCATGTGTGGACCGTAGAAAGGCAACTTGAGCGACAAGTCGAATGTTGCGAGCCACACATCTCTCCCATCTCACTCGGTACTGCATGCCACCTGGTTCAGTTGTGATGACACCCCACCCCAGACCTCGCACGAAGAACTATTGACCTACAATGCCAGCCAATCGTCTTTCTATTCTGACAATCAGGTGCATTTCGCCATATCCGACGCGTCTCATGTGGGATTTTGATTAGGACGACGTAACCCCCCCAAGGGACGAGTCACGCCCCACTGCCAAGGTACATTCACTCAAACGATGTACAAC
The DNA here is from genome assembly GCA_009835185.1 of Aphanomyces stellatus. Taxonomy (NCBI): domain Eukaryota; phylum Oomycota; class Saprolegniomycetes; order Saprolegniales; family Verrucalvaceae; genus Aphanomyces; species Aphanomyces stellatus. Next base: position 15,649 of record VJMH01005989.1, on the reverse strand, counting down.
ACAACCATATTTTGTCCACTAGGCCACGAAAACCTCCGTTTTGGTCGATGCGCCGCAGGTCGAATCTAAATTACGAGCCTTTCTCGCGCTCGCGGCTCGGCCGCCGCCCAACGATCTGGACGCAGACGACGTCTTGGCACTGGATCTAACCTTTGACGCATTTTTGGAGTCGTTTGAGACGGCCTACGACGACGTGAGTGCCGCGGCGGCCGCCGACGCGCTGCGTACGATCGTGCACGCCGACCCGATGACGTACAAAAACGTGGGTCGCGCTCGGCAGATTGCCACGTCGATGGAGGCGAAAGCAAGTGACGCAGATGTGTGGACGCCCGAAGTGGATCTTTGCTGCATGTGGCTGCTTTGCGAGTTCCAAGACATCCTTATCTAATTTAATGACCCACATGGGATCGAATGGCATCGATGTGGCCCGGGCCGACAGCGCAGCATCCCCCGACGAGTGTCACGCCCAGGGAGATCCAGTTGTTCACATGCTTCAAATACTCTGGCGGCGACAAGTCGGCGCGGAATGGCTGCGCGGCGTTTCCATCCATGACCCAGCCTTCCGGCACGGGGGTCAACGCATTCGCATATGCGCCGAGGCGCAACGAGGTTGGCGGGAGCGTGCGCAAGGCAGCTGTGATGGACTCGGGTTCGCAGCAGTTGAAGAGGATGGCGTTGACGCCGCGGTCTTGGAATTGTTCGAGCATGCGAAGGGCGTCAACGGCGGCTTCGCCGCTGCGCAATGCTCCGTCGTGGCCCAAGGTGAAGGAGACCATGATGGGCTTGGCGAGATGCACGACACTGCGCACCGCCATGCGCGCTTCGGCGATCGATGACATCGTCTCTGCCAAGAATACATCGACGTACGGCGACAGTGCTTCGCCGATCAACGTGTAGAGCGGCATCGCTTGGTCTTCTGGGAGCACGAGGTCAAACCGATAGCTCTCGGAGAGCGGCGGGAGTGATCCACAGATTCTCGGCTTCGCCGCCTTGGTGGACACATGGTCCGTGCCACGCACGGCTTCAACAGCAAGCTCCCCGGCCGTCTTGCAATGCACTGCGATTTCATCGCGAGAGAAATGACCCGCCGGGGTCACCATGTAGTTGTTGCACGTGATGAATGCTGCCCCGGCTTGAATGTACGAACGGTGCACTTCCACGACGGTGTGATGGAACTCAGAATGCGTGAGGGCATATGCAGACCACGTCTTGCGATCATCAGGTACGCCCAGGCGGAAGAGTTCTTCGCCCGTGCCGCCGTCGAGGAGCTCAATGATCGTCATTGAAGGAGAATAGCCAAATGGCTTTCATGTTGGGTGCGCGATTTTGGATACTTCCATGACATCATTTGATTCGCCCATTTTGAAATATTTCATCCAATCAAATTGGCTATCTGAGGTCAGTCGACAAAATATATTTCTTGGCACAGCAACAATAAATTTCTCAATACATTACTACTAGTATCTATTAGAATATTTCTTACTTCGTCGAAGTATATTATTCTAGAAAGATCGAAAATGAATGATACTTCGAAGTACGATGTGATATTGAATAATTTTTTGAAGGTTGATATTTCGCATTTTCGCATTCGCATTTGCATTCCGCGTTTTTGCTGCAGAATTCAGCAATGCCGCCTGCGCGACTGAGCGAAGACGACGAAGCCTTGTTGGCCAAGGACCGAGCGGAACACCCTGAATGCACACATTCAACGACCATCTCGTCGTCCTGCCGAAGCGTGAATGGAGATCGCCAGTGCGAAGTTCTTCGCCGAATCTTCCGCAATTGCCCTGGGCGTTCGCGCGAATTAATTCTGGACTCCAAGGACAACACGAATGACAATGGAAGCGCAATGCAAGGGGAAGATGCCGATGGCGACGACATGTTGTATCCTTTTCAAATGTTCCGTCGGGGTGGCATGCGCGATAGTCATGGCAACATGTCGCCCTTTCAAGGCGGCTTGTCCGGTCCGCATCCATTTGAGAGCATGGACGACCTCATGCAGGAAATGTTGCGACCGTTTGGATTTGGCGGGTTCGGGGGCTTTGGAAGCTTTGGACGCGGTTTCCCGCAAGATGGCGACGAGGCTCAAAACCCATTTGAACCACCACCTCGTGGAAGCCAAGTACCGCCGCATCGAAGCTATTCCAGGAAGGAAGGAGAGGCGAAGAAACCCGCGCGGAAGAAGGACATCTTTGATGGCTACGACGGGCGCGTGGAAGAGATTTAAGTTACGAAATAAATTAGCACGTCAAGCATGCAATAACTACATTGGATTTGGGTGGAAGTCGTGTTCCTCGACACAACGTCACGTGATTCCCTTCTGCATAAGGCATGGCTTTCTTCTCGGACAAGCTCGCTCGGCCTAGGAGATCGACATTGATGACTGGCAGCACTATAAGCGCGTGTCGTATGAGACGCTTCGAGTAGAAAGGTGCACGAAAGAGGCATATGACGCGACTATGCATGAGCTTCCGCTTATTTACCCGATTTCGTTGTCCGTCGCGTCACACGCGGGGAAGTCGCGCGCGTCGCCCGCCCGCGGTGTTGACTCTGTCAATATGGGATAATGCGGCATTCCGCGCGAAACCCAAAGAAGGGCGCCAAAATCAAAACTTGAAACGATCTCATAATATTGTTTTAATATTGAAATGCTTAAACTTCGTTTCTGTATTATGAATGACAGAATCGCGAAATTAAATTAAAATCGAGTTCGAATCTCAAAGGGTGGTGCATTTGAAACTCGCTCTGGCGTTGGAGGGGACAACTCCCTGCGGAAGGCGACCAACATGGACATGCAGGCAAAGTTGGAGGCCTGGAAGGAGAAGAAGAGGAAGCGCGAAGAAGAGGAAGCGGCGAAGAAGAGGTATGGGAATGGCACGCTTGATCACGGGTCTGATATTCGTAGTCAACCTTCCACGTTCAAAAGGACCGCTGCCCCAGCCACGAGCAAACTGCGAGCACCGGGTGTCCAAGCTCGCGTTGCTGGCACAACGAAATCAGTTACGGCTGTGAAACCATCCCCAACAATGATCGGGTCGCGAACTAAGATCCCGACGCGGGCAGTAGCAGCGGCTAGGACGCGAGCTGATGGACGACAGACCAACTTTCGACCTACCCGAACGACCGCTTCGTACACGAGTGCTGCGGCAGGTTCTACATCAACTGACACAGCTATGGTACCCACCCACGGAACGCGATCAAACGACAGCCCCCAGAGCAAACGAGACTCCCTCGACTCAGCGTCGACGTCGTCTCCGTTGTCAAGCCATGAATCGTCGGAGGCAGGAGAAAGTTCGAATGTGCCGACGTTTTCAGGCGATCGAATCGGGGGGCCGCTTCGAATCCTCCAGAAGAAGAGTTTGTCCAACGAAGCTTTGCTTGATATGTCCCACGATTCGCCGCCGCGTTTGCCACGTCGCGTGAGTTTAGGCGATCCGCCGTCGTCTGCGGCAAAGGAACCAAAGGAAGACCGGCGTGCATCGTACGAGATGACGCCAACCAAGCGCCGTTCGAGTTTGTCCAGCGGTCCCCTTCGCGTCTTGGCGAACCGGCCCGAGAGCGACAGCGACGACGACGACAAACTGCCCGCAATGCCAGAGGAGCGAAGGACATCCACGCTCTCAACGTTGCGCACTCGCACGTCTACGTCTCGACTGAGCACTTCCCGCTCCTTTCGCAATTCCCTTGAACCCGTCGACAAAACGTACGCGCCACAGATTATCAGTGGATGGTTTACATATTGTATGTAGGTCGCACAAACTCACGCGCGACGACTTTAAAAACACAGACAAGAAATTGGGCTTTGGCAAGTTTGGGTACGTGTACTTGGCCAAACAAAAGACGATGTCGGAGAAGGAAATCGCGCTCAAGGTAGCGATCGTGTGACCAACTCTCGCTTGACGATGCGCGATAGGTCTTGACGAAATCCAATATGGACGAAGTCGGGATTCGGAGTTTGAAAATGGAAGTTGAAATCCAGTCTCGGCTAAAGCACCCCCACATCCTCCGCTTGTATCGATATTTCCATGAAGACACGCTGGCGTATTTGGTCTTGGAATACGCGCCGCATGGCACGCTTCAAAAGCAGCTCGAAGACCAACCTGGTGGGTATTTCCCCGAGGAGCGCGCCAGTGCATTTATCCATCAAGTGGTCACGGCCCTGCAATATCTGCATGCTCGGCATGTCATCCACCGTGACATCAAGGTACGCCAGGCCAACGACGATTCACATGTTTAAACATGCCACATCGTAGCCTGAAAACTTGCTTTTGGGGTTGCATGACGAGGTTAAAGTGGCCGACTTTGGGCTTGCAATCCACGTCCCGCCCCCCAACACACGCCGCCGGCATTTCTGCGGCACGCCCGAGTACATGAGTCCGGAAATCATCCTCGAACAAGACTACAGCTGCGAAGTTGACATTTGGAGTTTGGGCATCGTCGCGTACGAGTTGCTCGTGGGCCGCACCCCCTTTCGTGGCGAGGTAGGTTTGATTTGACAGTGCGTCCACCAGTGTCATGGTCCCCGCAGGACGTGTTCAAGAACATTCAAATGTGGTTTGAACAAAAGATGCAAGCACCAGAGCTGCTCGTGCCAGGGTAGTTGCGTCCATTGCATCTGTAACAAGTTGACACACACGTGTAGACTGGCCGAGTGCTCGCACATTTCAGAAAACGCCAAGGCATTCGTCCAAGGCCTGCTCTCGCCCGCTCCATCGAGGTGGTCATTGGAGGAGGCACTGCAGCACGACTGGCTCGCGGCCTTTCGCTAATAATTTATTTCCAACCTCTTCACGCCCAAAACACCAAAATGTTATAAAACACCAGGACGCAAGTATTCATCACGGCAACGACACCAAGTGGCGGCAATCCACGGGCACGGCCTCGTACAACCCCTTGGACTCGAGCCACGAGCGGCTAAAGAGCCGCGACTGGTACCGCGCAGCACTGTCACACAAAATCGTAGCGACCATGCTGCCGGGCCCGAGGGACTTGGCAACGTCGACGGCCGCCACGACATTCAGCCCCGACGACGCGCCGACAAACAGGCCTTCGTCCTTGAGCAGTCGAAACACCTAACCTCATGCATGAGCGGAAGACAACAAAGGGAAGTAGATACCATCTCGATCGATCGATGGTCTTCTACATGGACAGCATCGTCGATTGGCGCGTCCTTCAAATTGTCCGTCACGCGGCCCTGCCCAATGCCTTCCGTGACACTGCCAGTGCCTTGGCGCTCGAGCACGCCCTTCTTCACATAACTACGGCAGAGCAGATGCAAGCATGCACGAGGTGGACACATACTTGAAGAGGACACTGCCAGGGGGATCCGCCAAGACGATATTGACATTTGGATTCTTTTGCTTGAGGTAGATCCCGACACCTAATGGCGTCGTGTCGATGTGGACGTCTGAGATGCAGGATCGTACCAGCAAGGGTGCCGCCTGTGCCTGTCGCGCACGTAAATGCATCAATGTTTCCCTCAGTTTGCGCCCACAATTCCGGTCCGGTTGTCTTGATGTGCGAGAGGCGATTCGCGACGTTGTCGAATTGATTCGTCCACACGGCTAGACCCAGTATGCTCATCGCGATCACGTCCAAGGTAGATGATGATACCATTCGGCGTCGTGGCGGCATATGCCGCAGCTTGGTGGTTGTAATTGAGCGGGTCCGTGAAGGGCACGGCGGGCACGGGGCGAACCTGGGCGTGATCAAGCATCCACACAAGTAAGAGATCGTCGTACATCGGCACCGAGGAATTGCAACGCTTGAATCTTCTCCTGGCTTTGCGTGTTGGGCATGTAGATCACGCACTTGTACCCTGTGCATGAGAGGTCACACGCGAGAGGTAGTTGTCCATGTGCATACCCTTGGCAGCACACACATGGGCCAAGCCAATGCCCGTGTTACCAGCCGTGCCTTCGACGACAATCCCGCCAGGCTTCAAGAGGCCCGCTTTCTCACTCTCTTCCACGACAAAGAGCGCTGCGCGGTCCTTCACCGAACCACCCGGATTCAAGAACTCGGCTTTCGCGAGGATGGTGCATCCCGTGGCGGCGCTAAGGCTTCCGAGTCGGATGAGCGGCGTTGATCCGACAGTCCCCACAAAGCCGTGCTTAATGAATCGAGGCATGAAGTCCGAGAAATGACGTTGGAAGGATCGCCAGCGTCGGAAAGTCCGTGGCTGTTTTTAACCGGATGATCTGGGTTATCCGGACTTTAACGGTGCAGGTTTTTATTGCAGTGTGTCTTTACCAATAGAAAACCAAGGTGATAAAATACCCCTGACAACCAACATTCTAAAGTTCTGATTGGCTTAAAATAGGTGAATTTGGATTTTGAAAAATCATCAACTTTTTCTTGACCTCCGCGCCAACAAGGTGCGTCCGCCGACACCGCGGACGCCGCGCCGCGCGTCGTGCATCTGATTCCGTGTGCTGCATGGATTCTCAAACAGCGGCGTGAATTCTCCTCACATGTCCGTGTCGCATTGCATCGCCCAGATTGCATGGGTTGACGGCGCTTCATTAAGCTTACTTTGGGCATCGTGTAGAGTCTCAACTCATCTCTTGTTGTCGTTGTAGAACTGGGGTGACAAGCAACGGCCGTGCGTCAAAGATCATGCCGACCGATGCTTCTCCTGATGATTCCATCGAGAGTCTGGCGCGGGAGGTCGTGCACTCGCTTGTCTCAACAGGATGTCGCCTCGTGTGTATCGACTTTGACGCAACGTTTCTCCGAATCCACACCAACGGCGAATGGTCCGAGTCTGCCGACGAGCTCCGTTCCCATGTGCGGTACGTCTCGCCCTTTTCTCCCCCCGTCCACTCATCGCGCGGTCCTATCAGTCCGCTCTTTCTCAATCTCCTCCCCCTCCTCGCACAACACCCGCACATTGCGATTGCCGTCGTGACATTTTCACCCCAAGTTGCGCTCATCCGCCAAGTAATCTCGCTGTGTTTTGGCTCGACGCTTTCTGGTAACTTCTCGTGCTTTCCCTTCCCCCTTCTTCCCGTCTGCATCAGACGCCATCATTCTTCGCGGCGACGACTCGTCTTGGTCGCTCACCCACGATCAAGCCGTGCTCTTCACTGGCATCGATGCGCACCACTTGCCACTGAATCGCCGCAACAAGTTTCCGTACGTTGCGTCCGCCGCGCTGGAAGCCAGTCGCCGACATGCTGCGTCGGATGCCTCAACCCCCGCAATACCACCTTGTGGGACCTCCATTCAAAGTTGCCACACTGTTCTCATAGACGATTGCGAAGACAATGTGTTTCTGGCGTCTCAATGCGGCATCTCAGCCATCCATTACGAGCCAACACAGTTTCCCGAGCGTGTCCACGCCGAGCTCAAGCGGCGGCGGAAACGAAAGCCCGACGACGGCAGCAGCCATGGCCACCACCGCCCCCGGCACTGCACGGGCGCGGTGCGTCGCCTCAGTCTGCAATCACCGCCGCCCAAACCACGACTTCCCGCCGCCGCTCCAAGTTCGTCGTCTGCTGCCGCGTGTTTGACGACGCCCCTGAGTACCCCGTCCAAGGACACGACGACCCACAACAGTAGTAGCAGCCACAACCTTGCACGGAGGCATTTGTGCACACCGTCGCCCGTGATGAAGTTGAAAGTGTCGAATAGCATCGGCCGACCAAAGCCCAAGCGGTACTCGCGACTCAGATCGATGGCCGAGGCGCGGCCCGTGGACGACAAGGATGACGGCGCCATTGCCACGACGCTGCATCTGGCGGCGTACCACTAGTGGGCTCTTCATGGGGGACCTTGGTCGTCGTTGCGTTGTCAGAGTCGGAGCAGTAATACTAGTCTAATATTAGAGTTGGTCGTCATGGCAACGACGACTGTGACGATGATGACGCTGCAGGTCCCGTTTCTCGTCACCTTGGCCACGTCCGAAGACGACGCGGTACGATCGCATCCTTGACTGAGGCCATGACGTGGCAGCGTAGCATCCCGCCATGCAGCTGCAAGTCCACGCCGAATCGTCCCAAGGCTGGCAATCCACCAAGTCCACCACCCGCCTTGGTATTCCACCCTCATTTGACCGCGATGGCGTAGGCTGTGTGAATACCCACAAGAGGTGGTCCTTATGGTCAACCATGGCAATCCGATCCACGTGGCCAAGGTGCATAGTCGCATCGGCAGATTCGTCCTGACGACCACGACCTAGTGCCAGCTCTTGATCCACCACACGAAAATACCCACGCGCGTCGACGTCTTTGTCAAGGACCATGCCGCGACGCCGCACTTTCGCAAGCTCGGATTTGTCGTCCTCGACCCAAACGACTCGACTCACTTCAACGCGCGCGAACTCAAAACGATCACGATCGACGCGACCGTGGCCTACTTGAAGCTCGCGCTGCTCGGGTGCCACAAAAACAAGTTCAACGTCTTTGACCAGGTCGGGCTCGTGGCCGTGACGCTCTACGGTCTTCAAGCCGCAACGAGTCCGCACAAGAAACAGATGGACGTGACGCTCAACCCGCTTCGGGAAGCAGCCTCGCATCCTCCCCACCACCCGTCGCCACCGCCCAATCAATCACCAGCGGCCTCATCGATGACGCCGCGCGACAACGCGTTTCTTGACACGTTTTACGTCCCACATCCGACGCAGCCAGGCACGCGGTTGAGTCTTGCGCAGATTGTGGAATCGTTGCGGATTCAACGCGGGCGGCACGTCGATTTCGAAGACTACGTGGCTGCCAAGGTCGTCAAAGCCAACGAAGACCGCGTCGTGACCCTCGGACGCCAGCTGATGCAGCTCCAGCGACAAAAGGGCGAGGTCGTCCGCGCGGAAAAGTTTGACGCTGCGACGCTGCTGAAGGAAGAGATGGACACGCTCTTGGGCCAAGTTGCATCGATTGTGGATACGATCGCCACGCCTGCGATTGGCGAGATTGGCGGCGGCAGTCCCAAATTGCAGCGCCTGCGGCTAAGCCCGACGAAATCCAAAGCCAACCCACCCAAGCAGCTGGCACAAGACGCGCCGACAGAGCCAGAGCCATTGGAGCCAGCCGTGGCCACCGTGAGTTGTTGCGAGGTTGCGTGGCTCAAAAGCATGTAGATGTGTGAAAAAGCCATACCGCTGTTCAGCGACCGCCTGCTGGAACGGGCCTACAGCCAGCATGTGACACTGCGGGAACCCGGCGTCGTCGATCTCGTCCAAGCGCTTCGTGTGCTGCCGACCGAAGCCAAAGTGCTCGATGCGCTGCTGCACTGGCTGCATGCTGGGATCCTTCAGCTGGCATTCCATGTACATATTCTCGATCGTGTGTGCGCTGACCCGTCGTTCGTTCGGAAGGTCTTTGCGACGACCAGCACGGTGCTCGTCGCGACCGTGGCCAAATTCAAACCCTTCCCGCAGCTCAAACACGATGTCTTGCTCTCGAAGGATTGCGCCCGTGCTGAAGTTGCCTCTCTAGCTGCCGCCCATCGTTACGATCTTGATCAATCGACTCGGCGATTCGTCCTCCAAGTTGCGCAACAAAACCGGCGTGACGCTCTTGGAGGTATTGTTCGATTCACATGTTTTTGAGTCGGTGCAATATGCCACAATAGCTCGCCAACAAAGACCTCATGGGCCCTCGGTACATTCTCGATGCCTTGTTGGCCATTCAACGAACCGCCGGACCAGTGCATTGGCGCATGACGTACGGTCTCTTGCGGGTACATTCATACTCCCATGCACATAGCATCAACCCCAAGCGATAGATATGCACGTCCCTCTTTGGCGCGTACGAATGTCCCTTGGATACCCCCGACATTACTGTACATTATCCCGTGAATCGACACTTCACGTTGCCTTGACTAGACCATGGTGAGCTTTGCAGCCGCCCAGAACGGGTTTGACCATCCCGTCACCCAAGTGTGCGAAGCGACGACCCAATTCGTCGTTGCGTTGTATCACGTACAAACAGACGATCGATATCGATCCCGATTGAATGTCGTTTTGTAGCTCCTCGGGAACGGCGCCGATGTCCACTTGGCGTGCTTGACGCCCCTCCAAAAGACTCAGTACAAACATATTTTGGCTGACGAGTGGCACGAAGTGCTCTCGCCGTGACAGAGTATACCATACTTTAGCTCACGACGCACCCCTTTTTGTCTTCTGGTGGCGGCGTCGCGGGAACCGTCTCTTGCTTTTGTCCTGCGGCGACGACCGATTTCCGCTCGGCGACGCCGTCAAACTTTTTCGCGGCTTCGGCCACGACTTGCAGGGTGTCGATCGTTTGCCGGGCGGACCGCGGCGTCACCTGAGTCTGAGGTGTCGACTGAGTCTGAGTCTGATTCGGCTCGGCGGTGGTCGGTGTCACTTGGTTTTTCTTGGCCCCAGCCATCAATTTGGGCTGCTTGGACGGAGTGCTGGGTTTGTCCACAACCAAGGGCAAGGGCCCCACCGCGGGTGGTGGAAACTCTGCCGTACCGACTGGAGAGTTGGCTGGCAAGGAGGCCACAGTCGTTGCGAGAGTTGGGACAGTCGAGTTCCCCGTCCCTGCATCGTGTATCCTTGCACTAGGGTGCCCTCTTTTCTCGTGCTCGACGTGGGTTCTTGGACTGGAGGATGTAGTGTCTGCAGGAAGCGCCGTGTGTTGGGGTTGAGCAAGAGCGATGGGGGCTGCTGCGACGGGGTCTCTCGACGACGGGATATGCGCGGCTGGAACACTGCCGTGCTCTGCATTGAGCTGGGTCGTTTCAGACGCGACCGCCCTGACCCTTGTTGATTCTTGCCATGTTGTCCCACCGTCATTGGTGGCGGTGTCAGGCAACGACTCGTATGCTTGAACAACCATGGCGGGCTGCTCAACAACGTCCTCGGTGCGTGCTTCGACAGTCCCAACAAATGCAACGGTGCCTTTCTTGAGGGCTTGGAACTGATCAAATCCTTCGAGCGTGGGCGCGTCCAAGACATACGTCCGGAGCTGCGTCGGGAGGTTTGCTTGCGTCGCATATGTCTCGGCTTGTTGGACAAGCAGCGATTCTTCCGTGGCTGGGAATGGGAAGCGTCGAAAGAGCGGCACGTGGGCTTCGACTACAACACACACTCGTCGTCAGCCAAAACGCAACCAGCGCCGACGCAACGACGACGAAGACGACGCACTCTCAATCAACACGGGCACAGTTGCGTCCAATTGGACGGCGCGAAGCAGCGCCAGGACCTCGAGGGCCGTTCCACTTACGTCTACGTTGGCGTCGTCGGCCTTGCGCTTCATGAAGGCCTCCATTTCGACCCAGAGACCTGGCGGTGCATCCTTGGCTTGCATGAGTCGGAGACCACTCCACGTTTGCAGCTCATCTTGGAGAAACTTGAGTCCAAGTACAAGTTCAAATGCGGTTGGTGGGTGCTCTTTGGTCAGCGCCCATGTGGATTCGAGCACGAGTTCGGCGATGTGGGGCTGTTGGGCGAGGAAGCGCATCGTGCGGACGCAGTCCTCTCGGAGAAGTGTGTTGAAGCGGCAGCAGTAGTGAAAAATGGCGCGAACTGTGCCATGGATGCCAGGTCGAAGCACGCCGCGGCGCACCGTCGGCGTGCCAAACGTAGTCGCGGTGGGCGACGACGATGGTCGCTGTTCGTAGACTGTGCGCACCAACTGAAGCAGCGAGAGCGCGACGGGGATCGTTCGTTCGTCCGCCAACAAGCGCTGGAGCAGCACGTCGTACATTTCGTACAGCGTTTCAATGTCAAAGACGTGGACGAGGACGGCGACAAACTGCTCGGCGGTTTCCACGCACGCGCGGCGAACGTTCCAGAGGTGGCACCCCGCGCACGCGACAAACACACGCCCAAACATCCGGTCGAGTAAGTCCTGTCGTGATTGGGTTGGCATCGCCGTCGTCGTCGACGATGCATTGTTGGCGGCAGGTCCCCGAAGGCCCACGCCCACGACCCGTTCCTCCCGTAGCCACCTCTGAATGGCCACATCAAAGATCGTGTCGACTGCCGTCGTTGGTTCGTGTGGAGGCGGTCGTGGCTCGTTTTCGTCGGTCTTGATTGGCCCCACTTGGCTTGCCTGGCACACTTGAAAGGTCGCGGCGATGGCGGCTTCCCGCGTCGCTTGCAGTGCTTCGACTTGCTACAAAGATTATGCGTGGACGCGACGATTAGGGTTTCGGTCGTACGTGGTGGTAGACGAGGGCGGCGTCGTAGTCTTCGCGTGCGATTGCGTCAGACTTGAGCCCCACGAGGGCATGCAAATGCTTGCCAACGTCTGTGAGGATCGTCATGTGCGCCGTGAGTTGCTTGGCGTGGACGTAATCTTCGCCGTCGACGCACGCAGTTTTCACGGCGGCGGCATGCGCGATGGCCTTGGCTGTGTACGCGTCGACTTGGTTGGATTCGATCAAGTCGCCAAGGAGCTCCAGGGGCACGCCGCTGTCGAGAAGCGCTTGTTGAACATCTCGCTTGGCTTTCTCGTCCATGTTGTTGACAAACGGCAGCGATGTCATTGTCGGCGACATCGTCGATTGTAGTGGAATGCCAAGTAGTTCGATGTCCAAGATCGTCACCTGCAAATTGTTGATGCAAGTTGACAGACAAGGACTAGGCTAGGTACCTGGTGGTAGAGATTGCTGCCAACACGGGGCGCATCCAACATCAACTTGAGCACATGAAAGGGTTCATGCACGTCCACGCGCGTATCTATGGGGCCAGCGGGGTTCGTCGCGTCGTCGCATTGCCACTCGACCGCACTGCAGCGCGTCAGACTGACATTCCATGGCGTCAACGTTGGCAACGCACCAGAGGGACTGGCAGTTGGTGCTAAAGTACAAATTGAGTTCATGTGGCGTGCCAGCGGTTGCGGTGGATGTAGTCGTAGTATCGTCGCCAGTGAAAATGTCGACTAGAAATGGGTACTTGTAACACCAGCGACTGTCTAGCTGGCACCTTTGGTGGGAGCGTAAAGCGAGTGTGTGACGAGGCGAATGGATTTGACGTAGGCGCGTGACGAGAGGACGAGACCAATTTCTTGGGGGTAGCTGCAGGACTTGGCAGAGAGCCAGCCATGGGTCATCGACGATGATTTGGTGTGGAGCATGTAGTAGTCCACGGCACTCGGGTATGACGGCGCGCTGTCTGTGGAGGTGGCGTAGACCTGCTGGAAGGGCAGCGAGATGGTCTTTGTTGGCATGGCCATGGCGGCAAGCTGCCTGCCGCCAAATGAGGTGGAAACAATTGCAAGAGATGTTGGGAACAAGGACGAGCGTTTCATGTGCAAGTGAAACCGATTGCAAGACGACACGACGATCCAAACGAATGACGACAGCGTGCCAGATGAAGACAACACACGTTCTCAAGCGCGCCGCCTGAAAGTTCTATTTGACTCGACCACACCAGAGCGATATTCGATCAACAAGTATTTTCCTCGTGAACAATGTCAAAACGTTGACGGCTTGCCACGCCGGATTATCCGGATACCGGATACAACAAATGATTCGTGGTAACAACTGTAGTTTACCTTTGGCAATCGATCCATACGGCGAACAATATAGTGGGCGAGTGTATTCATTCTCACAGGTATTGTCTCGCCTCTGATTGGTGGTTATTTTGACCATGGCAATTTGGCTGGTGGGGAAGCTGGTTGGCGAATCCGAGCAAGGCATGTCGATCCATTTCACGAATCGAGCTCTGAGCTGCCATGCGTATTCACACGTGCTACTTCTGCTCGTCCCCGGTCTACCCCGGCCATGGCATGACCTTTGTGCGTAACGACAGCAAGGTCTTCCGCTTCTGCCGGTCCAAGTGCCATCGCAACTTTAACCGCAAGCGCAACCCGCGCAAGGTCAAGTGGACCAAGGCCTTCCGCAAGGCCGCGGGCAAGGAAATGGCGCTCGACTCGACGTTCGAGTTCGAAAAGGTCCGCAACCGCGCCGTCAAGTACGACCGTGACTTGGTCGGCGCCACGCTCCATGCCATGGCGCGCGTGCAGACGATCAAGGAGAAGCGCGAAGCTGCCTTCTACAAGAACCGCATGAAGGACAGCAAGGCCAAGCACAAGGCCCAGGACTTGCGCGAACTCGAACAAAACATCAGCTTGGTCAAGCCCGACATGGCCTTTGTGCGGGAACGGGCGCAACTCAACGCCCAAGACGCCGAACGACAAACGAATGTCGTGGGCGGCGACGACGGCATGGACGAATAAACGACAGTGGTGTAACAATGTGCTTAATATATTCTTATCTCAACAGAACAAGCTCATGGTGTGTGGATGGTCGTCGCGATGTAGAGCGGCCTGTGAAGATGATGTCAATGGCCTTGTGGCATGGCTGCAAGCATCGATTACTGAAGAACGAGTGTCCTGGCCAGTCAATGTATGTGGCCTTTCACAGATAGATGCTAGAGAGGGCCATGTAGTATGATCTGCATTAGGGCTCACATACTTGACGCTGTCGACCGCGTCGCCGCCATCGCTCGCGATGCAATTTGTTGGATTTGCTGGATTTGGTGCTTGTGTACAGAATGTGGGTCTTTTCCCGATATCTCAATTTTCATTGGTAGAAATTGGTGGCGTCGTCCCCTGTGTGTGGTGGTGTTCCACAGTTTCCGAGGCTGACGAAGAGCAGGCGGGACGAGCGATGCCGCGCTACTACTGCGACTACTGCGACACGTATCTCACGCATGACTCGGTATGTCTCCCCCTCGAGGAGGAAGACGATGGAGTCTCATATATGTCGTCCCATCTGTAGCAAGCCGGTCGCAAGCAGCACAACCGAGGGTGGAAGCACCGTGAAAACGTCAAGCTCTATTACGAAGGCATGATCCAAGGCCAAGGTGTCACCATGACGCGTACGTTGCATGCGATGATGTGTTGTCGATGTGATGCGATCGTCTTCTTGTAGCTGGTGCGTGGTTGCGTCCTGATGCGCAACGACCTGGTGGGGGAGCCCCACGTCCGCCGCCGGCCATGTTCATGCGTCCTCCCATGGGCATGATGGGCGGGCCGCCCGGCATGGGGGGTCCTGGCATGGGAATGGGCATGCCGCCGCCGATGGGAATGCGACCGCTCGGTACAACTCTCATCCTTCTTGTGTGATCTCACGCCCTCGTCCTAGGTGGAGGCATGCCGCCCCCACGTGGCCCTCCTCCCGGCATGATGATGCCGCCCATGATGCGTCCTCCGCCGTCGACATAACTTAAAGAAAGGTTCATAAACAACTTTTACTTCTTGATGAACATGTTGTACACCACGGCGAGGATGCCCAACAATATGACGAGGCAGATGAAGTCCATCATGCACTTGTCGGCGCTGCGACCCATCTCGGACAACGTCTTTTTCATCTTGGCGTTCAGATTCTCCACTACGTACACGTCCATTTGAGGTCTCCATCATCCTCCTCTTTCCATACCATTGTTGGAGGTGTTGTCGATGCGTTCTTCCAATCCTTCCAGCATGATGTTCTGCTTTACCAGCTCCTCGTTCAAGCCGCGGGCCAGTTGGCCCAATTCCATCACCCCTTGGCCGACTTGATCCACAAGGCCGTCCTACACGCCGCCGCCATGAGCCATGGTCAGATGAGAGGATTGTGTACCAATTGTTGGTCCTTCTGTTCAATCTGCAGCATCACGCTTCGGTGTTCGTCTGTGACTTCTTCTTGCTGGATGTCTGGGCCACCCCCACCACCACCGCCACCACCACCACCG
>VJMH01005988.1:0-22613 GCA_009835185.1 Aphanomyces stellatus | reverse complement strand
GAGTGGATGCAGCAGACGGCGGCGGCCACGCGCATCGAGCGGTGGTGGCGACAGTGCCAAGCGCCGCGAACAAACACGATCGCGTCGCAATCGCTCGTCGCTCAAATCAAGTTGCAATTGATCCAGGAAGAGGCCGACGCGCTCGCCAAGCAGGAGGCGTTGCTGCAAAAGGAGCGACGAAAGCACGCGATGGACTCGGCGTCCGAGGCCGACAGCGAAGACGACTGGTACGAGTACCCGAGTTCGCGTGATGGCCTCCCATGCTGGTTCTCGCCGTCGCGAGACCAGCGCCAACTCGTGCGGCCCAACTGCTTTGCGCGCGAGAAGAGCCTGGTGGGCCTCCGCGTCAAGCTGTTTTGGCCGTTCGAAGACACGTGGTTCGAAGGCCAGATTGTGAAATTTTGCACGTCCAAGCGCAAATACAAGATCGAGTACATGGACGGCGACAAGGAATGGGCCGAGCTCGACGACGCTGACCCAGGCACGACCATGCTCTTCAACGGCGGCTGTTGGCTCATGTACGAGAACTACCTCCCGTCGGCGCGCGCGCTCAAAGCCGCACTCTTTGTCAACGTCCGCGTCCAGCGGTACTCGACCGCGTACTTTGCGTGGATTCCGGGCAAAGTGCACGCATACGACGACGCGACCGGCCGGTTCGAGCTGCGCTACGACGACGGGAGCGACGAGCGGCTCGATCTCTTTGCGCACGAAGACGACGTGCAGGTGCAGGATAGGCGGTCGTTGGAATGGATGGGCCTCGGCGCGTACTTTTTTGGCGGTCGGTATGACGTTCCGCCGCGCGTCCAAGCGTATTTGGACTACGATGGGCCGTACGACGAGCCGTCGCCGATGGCAGAAGTGAATGGCGCGGCAGCGGACGAGACGGCCGTGGTCGCATACGGCGAGTGGCCCCAAGAAACCGAGTGGGGATGGGATGCCTCCATGTATGGCCAAGAAGGGGAGTATGCGAGTGACCAAGTCGAGTGGGCCATACCTGGGGATGAAGAAGGCGGCGCCGCCGCCGCCGTCGAGGAGACAGAAGAGGAAACACAAGACGACGACGGTGACGACGGTGACGACGAAGGTGGTGACGAAGAGGACGAAGGTGGTGATGAAGTCGAGGAAGGCGACGAGGAAGGCGACGAGGAAGACGAAGGGGATGACGAGGACGAGCCGACGGACGAATGAGAGAACCTTGATTAGTGGACCCGTCTAAAAATCACAGCAACGACCCTTCTTTTCCCAGTCGCCAAAACGCGTGGGTTCCTTGAACTTGCCACCGCGCTGCGGGCCGCCCCATTCCGTGCCGGCGGGGCCGATCACGACCATCTCTTCCATGTCTTCGTCGTCTTCGTCGTCGTCCAGGACGGTCTCAACGATGATGGATCGTGCATGGGGCTTGTCGTGTTCCGGTACAAACGGTTTGGTGCTCATCGCCCGAGGCAAGCGGAGACGCGCCGGCGCCGCTGTGCGTACCAGTCGCGCGAGCATGATGGTACAAATTGTATTTTGTCCAATCAAATATGGCAATGCGAATGAAAGGCATCTGATTGGATGGAAACAAACGTCCAACTTCAACACTCGCCTTCGGCCACCTTCGCGCTTCCTCGTCGGATGCCATCCCTGAAGGACGGATCATTTTGTCGGACATGCGAGCGTTCATATCATGCGCTACAACGCAGTTTTCATCTTCGCAGGGCCGTCGATATTGGGGTCGCTTTCCATCCACGTGGACGCCGCTTGGATGTCTCGGAATTCGGAAACACATTGACTTGGCTTGACAAGCAAGGTGGAAGCACTTTCAAACGTCACAGTGGAAGTGCTTCCTCGTTGCAATGTGGCATGAAAGACCCCAGGATTGGCGCAATCGCACAACCCAACAGCAAAGTAACAACACTCAGACGCGAGGGTGTCGCACCATCCCAATCGAAGCTGGTGATGGTCCGCGATCACAAACAAGATTGTCCAAGCAGACAACTCCGCACTCGACAGGCCATGGCTCGAACCCTCTGCCACAAGATCTTGGACTTCGAGTTGGTCAAGGTGAGTGTGCGATGCTTCGACATAAGAAGAGACTCACGACTCGCACAGACTGAACTTGCCCGCTTTGCATGGAGTCCACGTCGGGGCATCCTCCATGACATAAATTCGTGAAGCGGAACGGCGCGATCGATCGAGGATGTCCAAGCGACAGCCCGAGCTGGTGTCACGATCGATGTTTCACGCCGTTGATCGGGGTACTCTGTACGCCTATATACGTGTAGTGCCCAACACATTTCGATGTCAGCTGCCTTGGGTAACTTGGACGCATCTCTCGGAGGCGTCGAGTGGAGAAGCCTTCCAAGCGCCGCGCCGCCACGATGTGGGTGCGGAAACATGGTGGCCCATTTCCGGATACGGAGATGCAATTCTTCGTTTTTTTCCTGTCGCAGCACCGCAGTCACTTTGTATATGTATGGTTCCAAATCATCCGGATACGAGACCAACGGATATTCCAGAGTTTGGATGCATAATCGACCGAACATTGGGGGTTAAGAGTCGCGAAGGAACGCCGTGCGATGACGTCGGTGTGCATCGAACAAACGCCGACGGACAAGTCCATGACAATCACCACCACCACAGGTATGCCTGACCGCATGAAGACGACCCGGCCTTGGTGGTCCCTTCGAAAGGACGACGCGATGATGACGACGCGGATCGTAGAGGCAGCGCACACGCCAGGATCGACCCCGACGCTACTCGGGGCGCCTGGGATGTCGATCCCGAGTCCATACATGTTGAGCGGTCGAAAGACGTCCAGCAGCTTTTCGGACCTCGGGGATTTCGATGAATTCTCCGAGTGCTCGACGCCGGAGAAACCAGGCCTGCTATTCAACAAGCCACTTCCGATCCACGAGGAGTCGTCGCTCGAACAGTTTCGCTTGAACCACGACGACACCTACCGCCATTCGCCGTCGTCTCTGGGGCGCAAGGACAGCGGCATCAAATTACTCGCGGGCGAAGTGCTCAAGATGCGCGTCGACACTGCCGCCTACATTGTGTTCTACAAGCACGACACGGCGCCGTCGGCGGCTGCGACAGGCGGGGACGCTCTAGCCGCATCGACTACACTCGATTACCTCTCGGACGCCGACTCCCCGCCCACGTCCACGTCGTCTTCCGACACAATATCTTCGTCCATGCTTGCGACTACTGACGCAGGTACAAATCAACAGGTGTCCTGGTCCTCAGCTGACCTAGTTGTAGGTGGCGTGGCGCCGCCGCCAAAGTCATTTGGCGCGATGGGGGCCGCGGGCCACAAAGTCATGACGAAGGACTGCTTCCAGCGGTACACGGGCACGAGCACGCGAGGCACATTGGGCCGTGGGCTCTTTCGCGCGTCGACGCACGTCGGAAGCGCCCTCGTCAAGGGCACAAGCACACTGATCAGCCAAACGTACGAAGGCGGCGCGCGCGGTGGTGTCTTTGGCTTTGCCAAGGGGTTGGGTCTCGGCGTCTGGGGGTTTGGGAGCCACACGGTCAAGGGCGCGTTCCGCAGCGTCGGGCACATGACAAATGTCGTGGGCGAGATGGTGCTGGGCATGGATCCGCATTTCAGCCTCGACGGGATGCTCATGCTGACCAACTACCGCCTCGTGTGGACGTCGACGGCCGGGGACACGCTCGACATCCCACTCGCGTCGATTGTGACGATGGAGACGGCCGTGACGGCGCCGCACGTGCTCTTGCTCGAGTGCAAACATATGCTGCGACCCAAGTTTGCCTTTGGCGACGAGCGCACGGCCACGAGCGTCATCGACGCGGCGCTATCGATGTTTGCCGCGGGTCCGTATACGTTTGCGCCGACCCATTTCGACGCGATTCGAACGGGCGCGTGTTTGGAAGACACGGACGCCCAGGAAGCGTCGAGCCACGACGTGTACAACCCCGAGGACGACTACACGCGCCTCGGCCTCATGGATGCAAACGAGTGGCAGCTGGTCGACAATGCCACGTACGCGCTATTTCCGACGTACCCGCGGACATTTGTCGTGCCGCGTGGCCTCACGGACGAGGATTTGGTCGAACTGAGCGAGTACCGCAGCCAACGACGTGTCCCCGCAGTCGTGTGGCGGCATCCGCACACCCGCGCGAGTTTGTGTCGATGTGCCCAGCCGCTCTCGGGCCTCTCGGGCTTTGCTTCGGACGCCGACAAGAAGATTGTCCGCTTGCTCACGACCGGCGCGACGTTTCATTTCTTTGACGCGCGATCGCAGATGGCCGCGGCGGGCAACGTCGCGCACGGCAAAGGCACCGAAGACGTGCGGAATTACCCCAACACGGAACTGCGGCACTGCGACATTGTCAACATCCATGGCGTGCGGTCGTCGTACGTGGCGCTGGCGGCCGTGTGCCAACCCAACGCGAACGGAACGCCCGTGGACGCCGAGGCGCTGCAGCGGTCGCTCTGGTTGCAGCATATTTCGAGCATCATGTTTACGGCCAGCGCCATCTCGCAGCTCCTCTGCGCCGGCGAGTCTGTCATGGTGCATTGCAGCGACGGTTGGGATCGCACGTCCCAATTGGCTGGCTTGATCGAGGTGACGTTGGACCCGTATTACCGCACTTTGCGTGGCTTTTTGGAATTGATGGACAAGGAATGGTGCTCGTTTGGACACATGTTTCGATGGCGCGGCGCCGTTGGCGACTCACCAAATGGCCAAGAAGTTGAAGAGCAGTCTCCAGTTTTTGTGCAGTGGCTCGATGCGATGTGGCAGGTGTGGCGGCAAGTGCCGTGGGCGTTTGAGTTTACTGACGTCTTGCTCGAAACGGTTTACACCCACGTGTACTCGGGTCTCTTTGGCACGTTCAACTACAACTCGGAGCAAGAGAAGCGACAAAAGGAAGCCGATGCGCCGACGCGATCACTGTGGCGGTATTTGCTCAGCCGTCAGCACGAATTCATCAACAGCCAGTACGACGCATACAAGAGCGAGAGCTTGCGCGGCCGGCCGCTACCAGCGCTGCTCTCCCTCGAGTCAGATTTGCTGTTGTGGGATGCTCATATTGCTTGCGCAGATCCGATCTGCCGCAAGTATACGTGAGCAAAGAGGTAGGGACAAATAGGGTAGACACGTAGGGGGTAGGACGTTAGGGAATCAAATTAGGATAGGACCGAGTGCACCATATCGCAGAAATCGTTGTCAAAAATGTCATCTGTCATGAGTCGTCTAAGCCAAAATAAGTCAGGGGCCTTTTGCGCGCACAAGTGACCTACTTAAAGTCTGCAATTGAATACGGCTTCCCGCGTTGTGGTGAACTGACAGCTTGAAGTGGCATGTCTTTCGGCACGGCCATCGTAGTTCGCAAGACCGCAGGCGGGGGGGTTAATGCCATGGAGAAAGAGTGCGAATTTGAAGTCAACTTCTTCTGTGGCAGGGGACCACCCTGTTGGATCGTCTTGCACGAGCCAACATCTTGCCCATGTCGCGTGGGACGTTGTGTTGACAGACTCGTTGTTGGCACTGAATAATGTTTGGATGGAGCAATGACTGTAGTAGCGCCTTGAGCTATCGGTGTCGGACGAAGTAGAGCTTGGTGGGACGAAGCGATTGGCACGGCTGGCACCGGTGTTTTTGCGTCAGAAAGGTGCACACGATGCTTTGGTGGCACCAGATTCTCGCACACAGGAAAATTCCCAGGCGCTGTGATTTGCGTCGGGTAGTCACGTGGAACTATATCTGGCCTAGTTGATTGTCTTGATGCCACAAAGGAACCAGAAGCATTCTGCTTTGGCTTTGGTTTGTTTTCTTGCCACTTCGACTTCGACTTGTTCCCCCTTTGCGTGCAGTTTTTTGTGCTGGGTGTCTTTGCTTTCTTTTGCGGCGGGGCCTATCAGAGAAGTGAGTGATGGTGGATTTTCTTTGCATGACATTGTGCTGGCGGTTGAAGTCATGGGTCGGAGGAATCCCTTGGGGAACCATTGAATGCGAAGGTAGTCCCTTGAGAAGATCAAAACTGGGAAACATCGAGACATTGGTGTCGTTGACTTCGACAGGAAAGTCCACATCGTCAAACAAGCCTTCGCACGCCTCCAACTCTTGCTGAATAAGCAAATCTAGTCAAAACCTCAATTGTGTTCGTATACGAGCTTCCAACCGCGATTTGGAGGGACGATTGATACAATGTTTGGCACTGCAATTGGATTCGGATGTGGTGCTGTTTTTTTCTTCTGAAGAAGCTCCAGAGCCGCGCGCCGTTTCTGCTCGATCTGTTGTTTAACCTGGTCTTCTTGAGTTGAGGGGATGCATGCTTGCGTTGATCGTCCTCTTTTTTCTGCATCTAGTCATAGAATAAAATTTTGTGCGAAAATCCTTCTTACACGACGTGGCTTTCTGCAGCATCTTCCTCCCATACAAGCTCTCAATCTATACGAACGTCATAATCTGAGTATCCATCGCACAGATGTGTTGGAGTAATTTGTTCATGCCATTTGCCATTCCCCTTTTAGCGCGAGGTCTCGCACGTGTTTCTTCTTCGCCTCAACGTCCGCCATCTTGCGATCTTTTGAGTTGGCGCTCAATTTCGAAATGACCAAGATCGTTCGGTTAATATTTCCAGCACTTTCCGGATAAGGAATTCATGAAAATCATTTAAATGATAGTTTCAAATTTCAATCTTCAAACTCAAGGGGCGCGACTCGAGATGGAGATTAAATAAATTTCCTTGGGTATAAATACGCGCCGCGGGATTGATTGGACGCATTTTGACACGGCCTCCATGTCTGCACCTCAATCTCCCACCCAAGGTGACGCCAAGCGCTTGAAGATGTCTGAGACGGCTGGCGAGCAAAACGAGTACCACGTGATTCTATTCTACAAGTATGTGGAAGTCGCAGATCCTATGGCTGAAAAGACTGCGCAACACGACAAGTGTGTCGAATTGGGCTTGCTCGGACGCTCCTTGGTGAGCGAAGAAGGCATCAACGCCACGTTCGCCGGCCCGTTGGACAAGGTGAACGCGTACGTGAACTACATGATCAAGCACCCGGTGTTTGCCATGACGACCGAGGACTTCAAGCGCAGTATGGTTGTCGCGCAAGCGCCGTTCAGCGAACTCGTGATCAAGTACGTCAAGGAGATTGTCAACACGGGTGGCGCCATCCAACCGCCGCCCGTGACAATGACCGACGACGAACGCGGGTACTTGACGCCGGAGCAATTCCACGCCGCCATGGCCGCAAAGGACGAGAACACGGTTGTCTTGGACGTGCGCGCGCACAAGGAATTCTTGGTCGGGCACTTCAAGGACGCAGTGGACCCGGTCGTGAAGAACTTTTCCGAGTACTACACCTTCTTGGACCACCAGCTGGACAAATTTAAGACGGAGAAGCCCAAGGTGCTCATGTACTGCACGGGCGGCATCCGCTGCGAGAAGGCGTCGCAATTCCTGCGCGCCAAAGGCATCACCGACGTCCATCACTTGAAGGGTGGGATCCACAAATACTTGGAAAAGTTTCCCGACGGTGGTTTCTTTCAGGGCAAGAACTTTGTCTTTGACAAGCGGTGCGTCCTCTCTTTATGCTTTGTGCTTTGTCGTCTCATGCGCCCACCGTAGCGTCTTGATGGGCCCCGAGCAAAGTGACGTCGTCGGGTCGTGCATCGAATGCAAGTTGCCGTACGACACATTCAACGGCGGCAAGGTGTGCTCGGTCTGCCGCGACCTCCTCTTGGTTTGTGACACGTGCTACCACGCGCGCCACGGCGAAGTCCACTGCGACGACCACCAGTACCTCAAGGACTGCTACATGACGTTTCTCCAATACTACACGGCCGACGAATTGGCGACGCAAGTTCGCCAACTCGAAGCCGTCTATGCGAGCCTCTTGGAAGAGACGGACGCCGCCAAGCGAAGCAAGAACAAGCGGCGAACGGTCCGCAAGCAGATCGAAAAGGTCCAAGCGCGGCTCGTCGCGGTGCGCGAGAACCCCGACCTCGTCGAAGCCCGCGAGGGTCGCATCCACTGCCGTACGTGTGGCAATGCCACGTGCACGGGCAACTGCTGGGGCTTTTGGAACGAAGTGCAATAGAGTAGACACAACGAGTTACGGCGGACCAAATAGTAAATAATGCATGGCAGCCACTTCGTATTCGAGAGTCGACGTCGGAGGCGGCGCAAATGTCGTCGTTGGCGGGGGGGACTGCGGCTCGTAGCGATGCGGCAATGGTGGACTCAATGGGGGCGAGTGGAAGACCATGTGGTCTTTGCCAATCCCTCCTGGCCGGTCGAGACTGTCATAGACAGACGTTGGGGACTTGGGACCGGGTGGCGATAGGACAGTGTTTGGCGGTTGTTGAGTATATAGGTGCTGTTGTGGTGACGCGGGACTCCACGTCGGTGGCACCATAGTAGTGCCTTGATGCGATGGTGGTGATAACGCGGACTTTGCTGATTGGTTGGATGCAGGTTGCTGGGAGGATGCTTGTTGGAGATTGGCCTGCGGTGGTACGTTGCTTGCTGTGGTTGGGGCATTCCACAACGACGTAACGGGGCTCTGTGGGGTGAATGCCGGGGTCTTGGTAGACACGTGAAGCGGTTGTGGCTGTTGGGAGCTTGGAAAGAGTTGGTGTTGTGGGGGAGTCGTCGACACTGGACTCCACATTGGTGGGATTGCCCCTCTGTGGGGTGCCGAGTATAGCGGCGGCGACGTCATGTTGGCAACTGTTGAAGGTTGCCTCATGGGTGTATCAGTCATTCGCGCCGGCTCTGAATGGGCGAACGTTGCCGTCGCCGCACCTCCGCTCTGCAATGGGCTCATGGGTGGTGCAAACGTTGCTGTGGGGGCAAAAACTCCTCGAAGTGGCTCGGGTCGATATGTGTAGGGCACGCTTGTTTGGAGGGGGTTCGTAGGCGCGGCAGTTTCTGTTGGAGCTGGAATTGGCGTTGAATTTATGCTTGTAGTTTCTTGAACTGGCGCAACTCCAACAGAGGCACGCGCAGATGGCTGTTTCGACGGCAATACTGGGGGCACCTCAGCCCCACCTTGTTTGCTAGCGACGACTTCAGGCACTGGTCGATTCGTTGATGAAGCGGAATTGCTCGCACTTGCCTCTGGAGGGGGCAATGTTAATTGTGGTGGTAAACTTGAGGGTCGGCGCGCGGTAGATGTGGACAATGCGAGAGGCGCATCCGGGGCTGTGCTCGTGGGTGCAGACACTCCTGTCGTATTCTTTTCCACTGTTTCTTGGATGAGTTGCTTTGCTGGGGAGCTCGATACTTGGTCTCCAATTGGTTCAACTGTATGATCATTCATTGGCGCTGCGCTTTCGTCGCCTTCGTCACCGTCAAATAGATTTGAATCTTCGTTCGTGTCAGCAATGTCTACTTCCCCTTTTAGCTGTGTCGGATCGGATGGCAAAGCATCAATTGCAGCTCCCACCGTGGGGGGCATGGATTCATCCCCACCAACACCTTCTTCGTCAGGTAACATTTCGTCTCCTTCCACTTGCAACGGCGCAACTGGTGCCGCCGTGGATTTCACATGCCGTGGGGACTTTGCTCGAGGCGATGGGAGCTTTGGTGTGGATGGGACTTGGAGTGTCTTGGCAGAACCACCAGAATTCTTTGGTTGCTTGGGTTGATTGGTTTGGGACGACACGCCAACCTTCACATCCGTTTTTGCAGCAACTTGAACAGATAGCTGTGAGGGTTTTGCAATGGTGTCTGGCAAAGGTTCAACTATTTTGCTGTCTTCCTTGGTATCATTACCTCCGACGTCCATGTCTTCATTCGACGGTGGAGCTTGCATCATGTACTCCATCAAATGCAGGTTTGGGTCAGGTCGCAGTTCCATTTGCAAGCGACAGCTCGTTTCGATCTGACCTTTCGTGGGTTTCACCTTCATCTTTGCTTCGATGCTGCTGGATAAGACGTCTTCAAAGGGTAATTTCTCTGGCAATGCCACCGCTCGCTCGTGCTCCGTCGGTGGTTGCGGTTGCGATGGAGGGTTGAGGTCGTCCGAGTCGGTCGCGACGTCGGTTTTGTGTCCAGGAGGCGGCAGTGGTCGTGGGGATACGGAGCGTGGTGTCGGTGGTCGACTGCTTTGCCTGGGACTTGCTGGTACTTCAGGGACTTCGGCCTTCTGTTCTGTCGCTGGAGGTGGATCCATGAGCAGGGGAGGCAATTCCGTGTTTGTCTTGGGTCCATATCGAAACATCAAGCGAGTTTTAATCTTGTTCATTTCACGGGCAAGGCGCTGGATTGCCACAATGTCGTCTGCAATGGCTCTTGCCTTGGCCGTGTCTTGCTCTTCTTTTTGGTTGTCGCGTTCGTCGTCACCCTCGTCATCCTCGTCATCTTCGTCGTCATCGCCGTCCCCACTCTCGTCTTCGTCACTCGATTCCTCTTCCTCCTCTTCGTCTTCATCGCTCACTTCATCACTTTCGTCGTCGAACTCGCTCTCGTCGCTCATATGTCCTTTCGGTCGCCTTTTGGGTCGCGCGCTTTCGAAAGATCCACGCGTCCGGATAACACTGATATCCGACTTCCACTCGGTTTCGAAAAATGAAAGAATTGTATCCGTGAGCAAGATAAACGGGTCTACGTCAACGTCTGGCGGCGGCAGGTCGCGCCAGATCATCGACAGGTCCTCATGTCCATGATGTGAACCTGTGATGACAACCGCGCTCTTCATGCTCCACGGCGACGACAGCCCAACCGACCGAGGGACAGCCCATGCGACCACCAATCGCGAGAATGTGTTCGAATCGCGTAACGGCTCTTCGATTGGAAAGTTTCTTGCAATTCATTCGAGATCTTCTTTCAAATGAGCTCGCCGCGGCACTCGACGACGTCTTCCTCGACCCCAAAGTCGCACATGATCTACGTCGGGGATGCAGGCCGCATCGGAGACGGCGTCCACGGACACCACGTCTACCCCGTGCGTTGCAGTCTCTTTGGACCGTCCATCACGGAAGTCGACCGTCGGTACTCGGACTTTGCGTGGCTCCAAACGCAGTTGGCCCGCACGTGCCCCGGGTGCATCCTCCCGCCGCTGCCCGCGAAGGTCGTGGGGTTGCTCCACTCGAAGGAATTCCTCGAAGCGCGGCGCATCGGGCTGCAAAAGTTCCTCACAAACGTCGCGGCACACGAGATCCTCGCTCACGCGTCGTGCTTCCACGACTTTCTCCAGGCGTCGGCCGTCGAGCTCAGCGCACTCAAAGCCAAGACCAAAATCGTGCACGACCCCAAGCAAGCGCTCTCGTCGTGGTTTGGCAAAGCCGTCCAAAAGTTCTCGGAACATGGACCGGTCCAATCGCTGACTGCGCGCGCGACGGGCCGCGACGTCTCGCGCCACAAGACCGAGCAGGACATGGAATTCGACCAGATCGCCGCCTATGTGGCCGCGCTCGACGGCCTCGCCAAGTCGTGGCAGCAGAAAGTGCTGGCCGCGTATAAGACCAACCGCGCGGCGTCGGCCGCGTACTGCGACGTGATCGAAGCGACTTCCGAGCTTGCCGAGCTCGAGTCGGCGCTGCCCGAGATGAAGGCGGTCGGGTTCCAAGCCGTGATGGAGGTTGTGGATAACCGCGCTAAGCACCTCGACTCGGACTGGGCGGCGCTCACGGACGCCGTCGATGACTTTGCGCGGTGGATCACCTGTGTCCAGACGGCGCTCGCGACGCGCGAGGACCGCCGATTCGCATACCAGGCGGCGTTGGCGTCCTCGTCCAAGGCGGTCGCTGCCCCGACCCCCGAGTCGCCCGAGAAGCGCCCAAGCTTTGCGAGCTTTTTAGGCCAAGCGTCGCCACCGACGGGCGGCGGCGGCGTAAACGACGCCAAGCGCGAGTTTGACGAAGTGCACGATCGCGTCATGAGCGAAGTGCTCAAGTTTCGCCAAGAAAAGGCATGCGTGCTCCAACTCATGTTTGTCCACTTTGCAACGCTGCAGCAGCAAAACGCGACGGAATTCGACGAGACTCTGCGCCGCGTGCTCCCGAAATTGAACGACGCGACGCACGCGCCGACGCACGCCGTTGGGAAGGACGACCTGCGTCTCGCCATGCCATTTGTCAAGCGCGCCAACCAACAACAGCACCACCAAACGACCGACGGCGAAAGCCCACGCCCATACGCCGACGTCTCGTTGTAATTGCGTTTTGAATTTCCATTTCATGCAGAATCGTTCGTCGCGACAACACCCAAGAGAATCGCCTGTTGGTTTATCCGGACTGACTTCAACTTCAACTTGCTGATTGATTCGAGGAAACATCAGCTTGGGGTCACTTTGTGCCATGTCAACGAGATTGTGGATGAAAGGCAGTCGACGCGATCGACTTCGTGAGAAATGGGACTGACATGTGAGTTTTTATCGACACTTTCGCGAACAATACCGTTGACATATTTGGTGGGACTGAGGGAAGCAGTACTGACATCCGCAGACTCGATGCAAGCAACGGCTCTACTGGCGGCACTTCACCAACTAGCTTCGCTTGCACACCAATCCCGGTTTGGTTGTCGTCTCGTATCATACGCATATGCTGCCGTTTCTGTTTGCGTTTCGATCACTTCCAGTTTTAGGGCAGCATGTACGGAACAACTTGGACGTGGTGAAATAATGGCTATAGTTGGTCACGTGCCAAGGGTTCTCACAATGACAACTGTGGTTTCATCTTCGCATGCGGCGTCGGTGCATCAAGTATTTGCGTGGCAGGCCCAAAATAATATGGCGCGAACATTCACACCGCCCAATGCAGCCAATTGACCAATCAATGCGTATCCGGAAAATTGGTTTTCTGGCCATTTGCCTTTGACACAAATGAAACGCGGCCGTCACGACGCTGTCGCCACGACGCCGCCGTTGAATCGCTTGACGGTGTTGCCCTCTGGCGTTCTCCTCAAGATCGCGTTGTGCCTCGCAGATGCCTCTACCATGTTTGCCTTCCTCGACCTGCTGGAGACGGCCGATGCACGAGGGCCGCTGGAACACCTGTGGCAACTGGGTCGCTTGACTGGCGATCGCACCAAACTGTGGCCGTCGCTTTGCCTCTTTGGCACAGACGACGCGACTGCGAGCGCCGATGGTCACGTGGATGCTTTCATCCAGTACTACTCGCATGTGATCGTGGACGGCGAATACGATCTGGCGTGGCTTCGGGCTCGCTTGCATCCCACGACAATGACCGAGTGGCACAGCCTGCCAGACGAAGGCGACTCCGACACCCCTCTCGCAGATTGGTATGCTTCCTGGGCGGAGCTCAATGTATCTCGCATCCACGTGTCGGAGATGAATTTGGACCCACTCATGCCCCACTTGTCAAAACTGCACCCTCGATTGACGAGTTTGACCGTCCACTGTGCGTACTGCACGGCCCTCGACCCTCTGGTTGCATTTGTCGCAACGTCCAAGCTCACAGAGCTCTCCATGCACCACATCGTTGATGTCGCGGGGGGCGAAATGCCCATGTACACTGACGCCATGGTGGCCCACCTCGTTCGATGGATCCAAGCAAACCCAGTTCGGTCGGTCGAGCTGGGGTCATGCACGTGGAGCGTCGACGGCGGGGCGGCATTGTTCGCGGCGCTTTTCAACTGCCCCACCCTCGACTCGCTCAGGTTGATAGAGTGCCTGTCACCATCGTTCTCGGCGCTCTCGCGCCCCCTGCCAATGCGCGTGTTGACGTTGGAATGCTTCAAGTACCCGTCGATCGATCTGGCTCAATTGAGCTCTGCCCTGGAAGGCTCCCATGTTGAACGTCTCACATTGAGACATGCGCGGGCGAACCGCGCCATGGAAGGCCTTGAACGCCTCATCCGCGTCTTGCCTCGAACCAAGATAACTTACTTGGAGCTGTCGTCGTCGGACCTTGGCAATGATGCGCTGGCCGTCATGGCCCCGCTGTTGCCCCCGACCCACCTCAAGAGCTTGGTGTTGGACCGCAACCCGATCTCCGACATCGGTGCGACGCATCTGGCCAACGCGATTCAGAGCAACTTGTCCGTGGTTGAGACCTTGAGTCTCCGAGATTGTCATGACGTGACGAGTCAAGGCGTGCATGCCTTAATTCGAGCTACGGTGGGCCGACCGATCAAGAGGCAAAGCATTACGCTGGGGGCATCCGATGCCATCTCCGTTGCCGACGTCGCGACTTTGAGAGCATCCGCCCAAACACTTGGTGTGGAACTGAGTCTCTACAGCAAAGTCGAGCATCTCGACGACAGTGATACGAGTAGTGACGATTTCAGTGAATGAGATGGATGCGCACATCCCCAATCTACAACTCGATTGTTTCGACATCAAGCTACGATGACACAAGCCGAGATGTATTATCTCCGTATTTATAATTTGGATCATACGATCGTGCTGATGTCGCCACACCTCGTGTCGATCTCTTAGGCAACCTAACCATCAATGAGGAGCTGCCGATTCGCAAGTTCATGGCCCAGGAGACGGAAAGCATGACTGAGGCAACCAGTCAGATCGGATATTTGAAGTTGATGCTGGCAGCATACACCCATGAGCCAGGTTTGGATCTCACCATTTTGTGGCGCGTTGTACATATGTGGCAACAATGGACACGCAACTACTCAACCACTGTCAATTCATCGATTCGTCGTCATGGCACACCAGAAACAGAGCAACGGCGCACTCTCAGCTCCATGTATTTCCAAAATGGTAAAACATCCATGCTTCATAGTAAAATTCGAGTGCCCTTGGCACCTTTATCTACCCGCGACAAGCTCTCTTCGTATCATGGATTCGGCGTTCGCATGTGCGGATCCCTCAGTTGCTGTGTCGATGATCGAAAACGAAAATGTGCACTCTTGCAATCCGATTGGCTGGATCTGACCAATCAAAAATAATTCCGTTGCCACGCAAATTCAAAAAATGGTGCAGAAGAACCATGGACGCGACGGCGCTCGAGAAGCTGTGGAAGCAAAATCAGCTCAAGAAGGCCAAGCTGCCCGAGCTCAAGCAATACCTAAAGGGAGTAAAGCTTTCGATGGCGGGGGAACTCACGGACGTCGCGCACCGCGTGAAGCTGCACATGGATGTCACGCACGGGCACTTGACGGTCAACGTCGACGGCGCCGCGGTCTCTCCGTTCGACCTCAAACCCACGCAACTACGCAAGCATGTCGCACTGCTTGGCAAGGACCCCCAGGGAAACAAGGACGAACTCCTGACTCTCTTGATCGACCATCTCCGGACACACCAAGGTCGAAGCAATGAACCGTCCACAACATCGGGATCGACCAAGCGCCGCCGCGACGACGACGTCCACCCAGGGGTCCATCTCGCACAGGTCATCCTTTCCCTCGCCGACGACTACCCCGCGCTCTTGTCGGCGTCCGGGATCGACGTCCATCCCACCTCGTCCACCGCGGTCCTGCGCAAGGCATACTTTAAACTCTCGCTCGCCGTGCACCCGGATAAACTGCCCAAGGATTTCGCCGACGCGACAAAAGCCTTCCAGGCACTCGTCACGGCGTACGAAGTGCTTTCGCTTCCCCCCGAGCTGCGCGCCGCCGCCACCGCCACGGCCGACAAGGGATCGTCCGCGGCGCTCATGCGGTCCAACGAGAATTGCTATCGGACGCCCGTGTATTGCCCGCGCTGCCACGAAGAATGGGGCCTCCTGACGCAAGGATGCGAACCCTTTGACTACAACTTTCTCATGATGGGGCTCAAAACGTTTCACTGCGCCACGTGTTTGTTTGAATTTGGCTGCGTCACAGCCGAGCACGCGTGTCCGCACTGCCACGTCATTGGCGTCGACTACCACCCGGCCGACTACCATCGCCACGTCACATGTCCACATTGCCATCGCATCTATGGCTTTTACATGTACAGCATGTCGGCACGGCGGGAAAAGGAATACCGCGCCGCCATCCGCGCGTCGCAAGAGGCCAAGCTCCAGGAGAAGGCGCGGCGCGATGAGCGGTCCAAGCGCGCCAGCCACCGACGACAAGCGGTGCAGGACGACGACACCCAAGGCAAAGAAAAGCTTTTTGTCATGAACCTCCTCGACGTGTGTCCGCGATGCGGGGACGTCGATGTCGACTCGTCCGAGGACGCCCGCGTCGCCCATTTGGACGCCTGTGTCGACGTTGCCAAGATCAAGCGCCATCGCGCAATGGTGGCGGAAACCGAGCAGGTTGGCATGCTAATCAATGTCGCCTCATAATGCTGGCGGCTGTAGCGGAACGAAGCACGGGCTGCGGCGGCGGCCAAACAAGACGCCGTCCAAAATGCCGCGTCCTGGGCATACCTTGGTGCGAAATCAGCCGACATGTGGCTCTTGTCGTTGGAGCAGTTGCACCAGATGGCCAAAAGCTACGAGTTGGAGACGAGCGGCACCCGCGACGAACTCATTGCGCGGCTCGTGCGCCACCGCAACGCGCTCGATTCGAAGCGCATGCTCGGGAA
Source organism: Aphanomyces stellatus (assembly GCA_009835185.1). Classification (NCBI taxonomy): domain Eukaryota; phylum Oomycota; class Saprolegniomycetes; order Saprolegniales; family Verrucalvaceae; genus Aphanomyces; species Aphanomyces stellatus. The sequence continues at coordinate 6,205 of VJMH01005988.1, read as the reverse complement.
TGGCGAGGCGGCGGCGAAGAAACCCCGCATCTCGGTCGACGACCTGCCGACCAACATGGAACGAATGACCGTGGCCCAGTTGATGGGCGTCTGTGCGGCCTTTGGGGTCAAAGCGACCAAGAAGACCAAGCGAGGCCTCATCGACTCCATCGAACGCGCGGCCGTCGGCAACGCCGACGAACCCCTCCGGCTGCGCAATGCATGATGCAAAGCTAGGCGCAGCAGTTATAGTGGGAAACATGTTGGCAACGTCATTCAGTGGTGGTCAGACGCGGTATATTGACGACAGATGTGTCCCATCACCATGATGGATCTTGGTGCCAAAATGATAAAAGCATCGTAATATTCGGATAACGGGATTCGTGTATCCGAAAAGATTTGATTTTTGGCGGCGATGGAACCGCTGTACGACAGGACCACGCGTGTCGTGCGCGAACTGCACAATGGGGTCACGTTCATGCAGTTCAATGTCCTCGCCGATGGCCTCTGCGACCTGCGGAGTGACAAGGGCGGCTTCCATCTCTCGCCACCCGAGTGTCTGCCATGGAGTTATCGCCGCGACCTGTACGTAAAGTATTCGACGCTTCATGTGCGAACGATGACAAATATGTTGCAGACTCCTCGACGAGATCGAACGATATATGCCCGACATCATTTGCCTCGAGGAGATCGATCACTACGACTGGGTCGCAGCGCGGCTCGCCCCGAACGGGTACGTAGGGCATTTCGTCAGCAAGCCGCACTCGCCGTGCTTGGAAGTCAGCGACGCGCCGGACGGATGCGCAGTGTTTGTGCGCAAGTCCAAGGGGTTTCACATGCACCACATCTGCTCGGAGCGGTTCCACGACGCGGACGGCAAGCCGGGCAACCAAATCGCGCTGATCGTCCACGTGACGGTCGTCGACGACGAGATTGCGCCGTTCCTCGTCGTGTGCACGCACTTGAAGTCGACCAAAAGCCGCGAGGGCGAAGCACTGCGCGCGATCCAAGTCGAACAACTGCTGGAGCATCTTGAGCGGGACCACGCGCACTTGCCGATGGTCGTCTGCGGCGACTACAACGCGACGCCCGACACGAACGACGAGTACCCAGCCTTGGCCGTGCCAAGGATGGCGGACGCGGGCTTTCAGAGCGCATACGCCGTGGCCGAGTCCGAGCCCAGGTACGTTGTCTTCCATCGTCGTCGTCGATGCCCATGCGGATGGTTTTGGCAGGTACACGACGTGGAAGGTTCGACCGGGCAACGAAAGCAGGCACGTGATCGACTACATCTTTTTCAAAGGTGACGCCGAGCTCGTGAGTGTGGTCGACGCGCCCATCGAGATTGACGACTGCCGGCTTCCATCCCTTCGTTATCCCTCGGACCACATTGCCCTTGTCGCGACCATCACATTTCCCTGCGACGATTGACGGCATGGATCATTCCCTTTCGTATGTGTTCCCCACAGAACAATGGTGCTACATCAGCAGTGTCAGTCAATTGACGTCATTTGGCTTGCGCCATCGTTCCTGACCTCGTATCACGTGCTGACAGCCAGCAAGCAGCATCGCAAGAGCTTCACAGACGTCGTTTGCAGTATCGCCAACGAGTGTGCCAAGGGTGTGCGCACCTCCAATTGACGCGAGCAAGTCAAAAGCATGCAAGAGGATTCAGTGGACGGAAAAGAAGGGTCTCTATTACAAGGGGAAGTGTGTTTACGGGGCCATGCGGGGCACAAAGGCGGGGATGCCCGTGATGGCGCGGCCCAAAATGAGCGCATGGACATCGTGCGTGCCTTCGTATGTGTTGACGGCTTCCAAGTTCATCGAATGGCGCACGACATGGTATTCGTCCGAGACGCCGTTGCCGCCAAGCATGTCGCGGGCTGCGCGGGCAATGTCGAGCGCCTTGCCGCAATTGTTGCGCTTGATCATCGAGATGATTTCGGGCGCGACGGGGCCGGCGTCTTGGAGGCGGCCGACTTGCAACGCGGCAAAGAGACCCAAGTTGATCTCGGTCAACATGTCGGCGAGCTTCTTTTGAATCAATTGATTCCTACAGTGCCAGCATGAGCTCAAGGGATAGACGAGGATGACGACGTACGCAGCCAACGGCGCGCCAAATTGGTTGCGGTCGAGCGTGTATTGGCGGGCCACATCCATGCACGAGTACGCAGCACCCAACGAGCCCCACGCAATGCCATACCGAGCACTGTTCAAGCACGTAAAGGGACCCTAGCGACAAACAAACAAGTCAGGGTCAAAGTCGCGGGACTACGACTACCTTGAGACCCTTGACGTTGGGCAACATGTTTTCCTTGGGCACACGGACATCTTCCATGGCGATCTAATGGAGTCGATCAGCCCAAGCGATTAATGCAAAGAGGACACGTGTACCATGCCGGTGGCCGAGGCCATCAACGTGGCCTTGCCGTCAATGTACGAGGTCGAGAGACCAGGCATGCCCTAGACCATGCAGTGTGTGAGTTGCATGCACTTGTCTAGTCGCTCTACCTTTTCCAAAATGTAGCCGCGAATGTCGCCGGCATCGTCCTTGGCCCAGATGACAAAGACGTCGGCGATGGGGGCGTTGGTGATCCAATTCTTGGCGCCGTTGAGGATGACGTGGTCACCATCCGACCGCGCGCGGGTTTCCATCGAGCTCGGGTCCGACCCGTGGTTGGGTTCGGTCAACCCAAAGCACCCGATCACGTCGCCACTCGCCAACATTGGAATGTACTTTTGCTTTTGCGCCTCCGAGCCAAACTTGTAGATGGGCCACATCACGAGCGACGATTGGACACTCATGGCCGAGCGGTATGCACTGTCGACGCGCTCGACGGCGTTCGCGATGAGGCCGTACGAGACGTAGCCAACGCCGGCGCAGTCGTAGCCCTTGATGGTCGGGCCTAACAACCCGAGCTCGCCCATTTCCTTCATGATCTTCTTGTCAAACGTGGCATCGCGGTTGGCCTTGACGATGCGCGGCATCAATTCTTGTTGGCAGTAGGCTTGCGCCGAGTCCTACAGGAGCCATCGTGAGGAAATGTGCGGTCGGGACGGGTCGTCGTCGTCGTACGCGAATCATGCGTTCTTCGTCGGTGAGCGCACCGTTGAGGTCCAAGGGGTCTTGCCAGTTGAAGGATCCGGCCTTGGCGGCCATGGAGCGGGCACCGCTTTTGACGGACGTGACGCGGCGAGCGATCGTGGACAACATTTTTCCTTGGGTAGCACCAGACGAATGGGAAACTGAGGAGGACGTCGGGGAGTTCCGCGACTTTAAAGTCCGAGACGCACTTAATCACGGTTTTGTAAAGATCGGGTATTGGCGGGCATATGTGACAGAACCAGCTGGTCGTGGCACTGCGATGAATCTGGCACGAGGCAGGAAGGGTCGCACGGTGAAGGTGAAGGTATTGTGGGTGCGCCCACGGGCCGTCGCTGCGTGAAATGGAGTCTTCATCACCAGTGTATCATGATCTATCGTCGTCTCAGGGCATGAAGTGGACTTCCCATTGACGAGGTGCTCGAATCCACAGCGTGGAACACAGGAGTCCAAGTTTCCGAACGAGGATAAAGGAGTGGGATGGGTCATGGCGACGACGAGCTGCACCAAGGCCTTGCTGTGCCAGCAACCGGACTGACGACGACGACAGGATACGTGGATGCCAACTTTAGGATCAGCTTGGCCACGCGTCAAGGTGGGTTGCGATTGGAGCAGCGTGAATGGGCCAAGGTCGAGCTTGGATGCTAGAGCCAATTAGTCTACATGTGATGGGGCTGTAGAGTTCTCAGTGTGATAGTCGTGCCCTTTCGTCAACCGTGGCAGGCTGAGCAAGAAAACCTTTCGAGAGCTGAAGGAGGATTGGCAAGGTGATGTGGTTCAAGTCCCCTCAAAGTGCGCACTGACGTCGTACTTGCGCGAAGTGGGTAAATTCAAGTTGCAGTTTCACAACTTCAACGGTCATATCATATGTCAATTTCAACCAATCAATTCGCCGTACGTTATTATTATCAACCAATCCGAGTGGACCGTATGGCGGTGGTAAGCCACACGAAGGGCGCTGAAGCTCGAACATTTCAAAAATGAATACTTGGGACGCTGGCGGCGCGCCCTAAATGTTGGCCATGATGTCGGCGATGGCCTTGGGGGCGACAGGGTCATCTTGGGCCAACGAGGAAGCAGGCGCTGGTCCGTACACCTTGCCGACACGTACAGCCTTGGTCACGGGATCGGAAAAGAAGATATCATACTCGCCGCGAAGGGGCTGCAGCTCCAACCCTTGGCCAATCTCATTCACGTAGCTCTTGAGGGAATCCAGTGGCACATGGAGCTTAATATGGATAGAAGTACCAGCAGCAATGTCAATTTTGTCGAATTGGACAAGACGCTTGGCCTCGGGCACATTGTCTTCGCGCGTGGGCTGACGCACAAACAACATGACAACTTCTTTGCCATCCATTGTGCCCGTGTTGGCAATCGTGACGCCAACGACCAGCGCCTGATGCTCTTTGTCGCTAGCCATCGTCATGTTGGAGTAGTTGAACGTCGTGTAGCTCAACCCAGACCCAAACGACCACTCATGGTCACATTCGCCAGTCTTGGTCCCAATGCACTGGAGATTCTGGGGATGGTAGTACGGCACAGTGCTGTCGGTCATGCTCTTGGGGTACGTGAACGGCAGTTTGCCGCTAGGGTTGATACTGCCAAGGAGAATGCTCGCGATGGCCTTCCCGCCGAGTTCACATGGGAGCATGGCATTCACGACGGCGTGCGCCACGTCCGCGAGGCCATTGAGGAGTCGTGGGCGGCCTTGGACCAAGACGAGGATCAGCTTGGTCGATGTCTTGGCCAGCGCCCGAACGTACTCTTGCTGGCCGCGGGCGAGCGTCAAGTCGTTGATGTCGCCTGGCTTCTCTGCATATGTGCCTTCGCCAATCACGGCGATGGTAAACTCGGCGGCGGCGGCCTTCTTGACGGCATCAGCAAGGACATCAGCCGAGTAGTTGCCGCTAACATCGACGCCTGGCATGGATTGGATGTCACAAGAGGGACATTGGACTCGGAGGGCGTCTTGGACAGACTGACCGTTGGGAAAGCCATCGTTGCCACCGACACCTTGCCACGCCAAGCTCCACCCGCCACAGAGATGTCCGACATTGGCAATCGATGGCCCCGTGAGGAAAATGCTCGGATTCTTCTTTGATGCCAACAATGGCAACGTGCGGTTGGTATTCTTAAGCAAGACAATCGACTCGGACGCGAGGGCGAGCGCCAGCGACTGACTCTTGGCGTCACCAACAGTGTTGACGTTCGACTCCCCAGGCAACGATGTCTCGTACAAGTTGAGTTTGAGTTTGAGGGTCGTAATGCGCTTGACCGATTCACGAAGGCGAGCCACCGTGACCTTTTTTGCATCCAACAGAGCTTGGGTGTGGTTGATGAAGAGCGTATCGGAGGCCACCATACTCATATCAATGGACGTGTGGGTCAATGTCATGCGGACAGCATCTTCTTGGGTTGCAGCAACATGATGAAACGATTGAAGGTCATTGATGACACCCCAATCCGTGACAAGCATGCCCTCAAACGCGAGGTCGTGGCGAAGGAGCTTGACCAGCATCTTGTGGTTCACACCCATGGGTTTGCCATTGAGCGAGACGTAGTTCATCATGCCTGTCATGGCGCCGGCGTCGATGGCAGCTTTGAACGGCGGCATGTAGTAATTGAGCACGTCGTAGTCGGAGAGCGTGAGCGGGTCGCGGTCATGGCCCGTCGGCGTCGCGGCGTACCCGATAAAGTGCTTGAAGCACGCGGCGATGGTGTTGTTGGCCTGGAGCCCCGTGACGATCTCGCGGCCCAACTCGGTCACGACATACGGGTCTTCACCAAAGGTTTCGTAGACGCGGGGCCAGATCTTGGCCGACTGGACGTCCAAGATCGGGCCAAAGATCCACGGAATCCCCGCGGCGTTGGTGTCGCGGCCCGTGATGTCGCCCATGGCGCGCACCAAGTCGCGGTTGAAGGAGGCGGCGGCGTTGATCTGCTGCGGAAACATCACAGCCTTGGTCACGTAGTTGGCACCGTGGACCGAATCGAGGCCGTACACGATCGGGTGTCTGCTGTACTTGGCATGGATCGCGTGGATTCGACCGATGAGTGCGCGCCATTCCGCGGCCGTCCAGCCATATTTGGAGCTGATGGGTCCGCCAGCAAAGGGGGAGT
>VJMH01005986.1:0-11137 GCA_009835185.1 Aphanomyces stellatus | reverse complement strand
GCCCCCTCTTCCGTCCATGGAGATATTGGGTTAATGTTAGGTTAATAAGACATCATCGGGTACGTGAGCCGCAGTTCAATGCCGCGACGGTAGGCCAAATCATGGAGCATGTCGCCATCGGGCGTCGGGATGTTGTACATGCGACCGAGCGCGAGGCTGCGCACGGGCGTCTCGCCATGGGGGGTCGTGGCCAGCAGCGCTTGGATGCCCGACGGGCCCATCTCGTTGCCTTCCAAGTTGAGACTCTGAAGACATGTCGTGTCCATGATGATCACGTGCGCGAGGACGGCGGCGACGTCGTCGTTGATCCCATTGCCGTCTAACTTGAGGCTCGCGAGACGTGGGAGCTGCGGAAGGAGCGGCGCGAGGGGCAGCCAGTTGACGGGTGTCGTGCCCTTCGTGCCGCGGTCTTGGAGGACGCAGCGCCCCATGTCTAAACTTTCGAGCTGGGTGCGAGGCAAGGCGCGCCAGAGGGCTTCAAACCCCGCTTGACCAGCGGGGACACAGAGTCCGCGCGCCGTGAGTCGACGTACGTTGGGGGACGCGGCGAGCGCGGCGCCAAGTCGGTCGAGGTCCTTGGCTTCGAGGAGGCAGTGGTCCAGCGCGAGCTCCGTCATAGGGAGCGGTGCATGCGCCGCGAGGTCCAAGTCGCCGAGGTCCACGGCGCTCAAGTGCAACGTCTCGAGCGCCTTGCAGTCGCGGAAGAGGGTTGTAAAGAACTCGGCGGTCACGGCCTCGCGGACGTCAAACGCTTCGTCGAGCATGAGCAAGTCGCCGCCAAAGCCAAACTTCCGGACGGTCGTCGTCGGATTCTTGAGCCACTGGATAAGGTGCCGCAGCATCGACGACGAGTACGACATCCCGTCTCGGTCGTCGTGGACGTTGTGGAGCGCGAGTTCCGTGAGCTTGGAGGTCGAGACGAGTTCGAGGAGCGCCGCCTTTGACGGACATTTCGTCATGGAGAGATCCAGGCCGACGAGGTGCGTGAGCGACGGAAGGACGCGGACGACGTGGTCGATCGGCGACCCCGCCATGTGGACGTGTGTGATGGGGAACGTTGCCCACTCGTCGTACCATGCGCCGAGGGATGCGGACGCCGCCGGCATGGCCTGCCATTCGATCGTCGCGTCGGGGTGGAGGTGCCGCCGCAGCCACGCAAAGTCGCATGCGCCGCGGACGACGACGCGGTTATAGTACTTGGCGATGGCGGCAAGATCGCGCCCGCGGGGGGTGGCCGATGCACTGCGTTCGTCGAGATGGAGACGCGGCCAGAGACGCGCGCGGTCCGTGTTGAGGCCGAGGCGCCAGAGCGGTTCAAGCGGCCCGCGCACGTCCGACGACTCGAGCGCCTCGAGGAACGAAAAGAGGGTCGGGGCGTCGCCGATGCAGAACGCAATTCGCGTTAGGACATCGGGCGGCGGGAGGCGGCGCGAGGCCGAAGCCCCACACGAAGTGCGCTTGGCCTTCTTCATTCTTGCAAAGTGAACGGAGCCGCCGGTCGCCGCAGCGCCCAGCTGGGATTTTTACCGGGTGCGGTAAGAACCCATCGGCGCCGGTCATTATCCCACTCTATTTCAGCCAATCCAATCGTTGCAATCTAGTTCGAGCCGCATCCGATTGGACAAAATTCATTTTCGCAACGACGAAGGTGCAAGTTTGCGAATCGCCCACGTTGACGTCGCAGATAGCGACTAGAGTGGGCGTTGGGCGGCGCCACCGCCGCGCTGTCTGGAGGCAGCGCTCGACGTCGTCCTCCATGAAGATATGGGAAAGAGGGTGCATGCCGCCATCGCCACCAGCTTGGTGCACGTGCCGCCGCCGGTCCCCTTGCTCGGGGTGATGCCATGTCTACTGGGTGTTTAGTAGAGCACGTTTTGTAGATCAATGGGTTGGGTGCTGAATAGGACGAATGGGCGTCCACCTCTCTCGACGACGTCTACTACAGTCTACAACTTGGACCGGCGACCGTTCAATTTCATTGCCTTGTTGCAGTTGAGGCGGCTGCTCGTTAGGTTTGAGGTTGCCGTTGGGACTTTCAATGTGGAGTAGCCACCACGCTGCTGTGAACCGGCGCCGTTGGTTGTCACGGGTGATTGTTGATTGACAACCTAGTCAATGAACCAAACCAGTAGACGCGACATCGCACCATCAACTTGCATCACCAAGGTCTCCGTCCTCCTAATCTTTTTACATGCAATGAAAGATCCACACTGGACTGCTGCTTCGACAAGTCTATCGACATGTCGAGCACTCTGCAGGTTTTGCAACACGTTGCGTCCGACGTCACACGTCCACGCCGTCATCGGTGTCCCCCTCTCGCACCATCCGGTGGAAGCAATTGTAGTGGCAGCAAATGTGGCCCAACTTCAAGTCTGTCATTGCCAACGATCAGGCTGTGGAGCGCTCAACTTGCAAGTGGCCCTGTCCCCCCTCAGGGGGGCAAGCACTATCATATCCACATTGCGTCTGATTTGGGGGGTCTCAACGGAGGGTGGGGGCCAAAAGGGGGCAGGGGGGACTTCAAGTTTTTCGCCAACCAGGCCGCCGATCCTGTTGTCCATGGGACATCACTATGCAATAGCCATTGAGTCGGCCCTGCCGACACCATCGACATGGCACATGATGCCCGCGTCCAAATCTGGGCATACACGAATCCGATGCATTCACATTACGACTTGTCTACCGCCTCCTCCTCACGCGACCACGTGCTGCTGTTGCTGCTGGGCAGCCGTGACTTCAAACGTCTCGTCGACTTGGTCGGCGAGGATCCGCGTGACCATGGCGTTGCCATTGACATTCATGGCTGTGGCAATGCGGTCAAAGATGAAATCGGCCGCGACGAGGATCGAAAACGACGGCGGGAGCGGGACGGCGGGGAAGCACGTGCTCCAGAGCGTGAGGACATAGACGAGGCCCGCATGCGGCACGGGCGCTGTGCCCATGGACCCCATCCAGCCCACGACGACGATGATGGCCCACCTCGAGATGGTCAGTTGGTCGGCGAGGCCTGCCGTCGATGCCATAAAGACGACCGAGATTGGGTAGTAGAGCGCGCAGCCATTCATGTTGGCCGGCGTGCCAAATGGCATCGTGACGAGTGCGAGGTGTCGACTCACGGCGGCGCGTTGGATGCAAGCGACGGCGAGGGGGAGCGTCGCCATGCTCGACGCACACGAGAATGCAAAGAGGTAGGCAGGTACGAGCTTGGCCATAAATGCAAACGGGTTCGCGCGGGTCCACGCAAAAACAAGCGCGGGCAGGACGAGCATGTTGTGCGTGAAGACGCCGACCAAGAACGAGGCAAAGTAGTAGCCAATCTGTGTCATCATCGTGTCGAGGTGGTTGGCGTCAAAGGCTGCAATGGCCGACGCGAGGAGGACGGCGATCGCGACGGGCGTGGCGCGGAGGAGCCCAAAGAGGAGAAGCAAAAAGAGGTTGCGCAGCTGGCGGAGGAGCGAGAGCACGTGGTTCGTCTCGGACGAGTCGGTCGATTTCGCCACGACGTAGCCGAGGGGAAAGCAAAAGAGTACGATCGAGAGGAGGTCGCCATTCACGAGCGATGTCAAGATGTTGGACGTGACCATGAGGTTCAAGATGGCTGTGACTTGGTCCATGAGGCTGAGTTGGTTCATGGAGGCGCCGACGCCGGCGGACGCGGCAAGGCTGTGCGCCATGAACGTGGCGTTGGTGGCGTCGGGGGCTGCGCACGCGAGGCCAGTGGGGGTCGATGCGAGGTAGAGCCCGTTAGCGCATTGCATGGTCAGGTTGAAGGCCGTCGCGACGGCATTTGCTGGGGGCGACGCAATGCTGCTGCCGCCACCACCACCTGTCGCAAAGTACCCCTTGAAGACGTATGCAATGATTGCGCCTTGGGCCGTCGCGGTCCAGCCCGACGCCAAAAACGGCACGAGCGTGCGGAGTCGAAAGATGGACGTGCGACCCATCGAGACATTCTCGGCGACGACAATCGTCAAGACACAAAAGACCATGGGCACGATGAGGCAGCGGAGCGCGCGGATGTAGAGGTTCCCGGGTAGGGTCAGCACCTTTTGCCACTCGGGGCCGAGATGGAGGTAGAAGAAGAGGATGCCAAAGCCGAGGCCCGCGACGGCACCCGCGGTGATGGCAAGTGGGTTGAACGACGGCAAGAGGGGCATGCCATCGTCGTCGTATCCCGAGATGCCAGCTGTGGGGGGGCGTTCGAGGGGCACTTGGTCGCCCAAGATCGGACTCGGTGAGATCTTGTACTCGTCGTAGGCCGATTGGAGGTGATGGAGCGACGCCGGTGTCTCGGGCGGCAGTTGCGTCGTAAAGTTGGTACGGAGGTTGTAGCTCTCATGGGGCGTGTTGCGTGGGCGATTGCTTTTGGCTGTGCCGTTCGAGGACGGGTTGGTTGCCGAGGCTTGGCGGTCGCGGCTCTGGCCATCGTAGAGCAAGATGCCGGCTGTCGCAGAAGAGGATGTCGATGCCATGGACGTTGTTGCAAGAATCGGCAGATTTAATTGTGGTATCGACCGTCGCCTGTCTGCTTGCGGTGAGTGGCACCACCATGGACAGAGAATCATGGCGGCAGCGAGGGTACTTTGCACACATATTGCCACTTTCTCAAGCAATGGTGAAGATGACGCTAACATCAGACGAAAACATGTAAAAAGGCATGTATTCTGCAAAGGAGATGCTTGAGACACCCGCCGATTCGTTAGACTCTGCTTCGTGTGAGATCTCGTATTCTTAGCCAAGGCGAAAAGGGCACCCGTCGTCTGACCATGCCGAGATATCAGCCAGTTGATTGAATACGATCCACACTTGACTCCTGTCGTCATTCGTTGAAGAAACACGCGGTGCCGAGACACAGAATGTGCCGCCGAACGCACGTGGGCAACGCGACCACGGGGTAAATGTTCAATTGAGTTGAGACACCACGGTGTATCTATATTTGCTGGAGAGAAAGTCGAGTCCAAGATTCCGTCTCGTGGCCACCACCATTAAGTCCATAGCGCGGACACATATTCTCGACTCCTGCTCGTCCGTTGAGAGAGGTGTCGTGTACATTATGGTGACACTCACGCCGTGCGATCTTGGGTCCTATTTGCACCCCCTCAATCCTAGACAATTTTGGACCCAATGTGTTTCTGCACCTTTCAAGTGTGTGTATAAACCCATGCTACGTGACCTTTCGGATGAAAATTTGCGACCGTCGACATGAAACTTTCCTTCTCCGACGACGAACGTGCTGCGAGACTCGTACGAGAAACATCACTTTGGATCTCAGCGCGTACCCCAACCCTATGAACGAGATGTTGAAGTTGACTCGGTGCCGTGATTGACATGTTGCAACTTGACATGTCGCCCAATCGTACAAACTCAGCGACGGAGGACCTACTGGACGAACCTCAGAGCTGTGTCCCTTTGGTCATGACACCGCGGTTGATCCGTGCATCAACTACATATACTGACTTTTCGGAACTCGACATTGGATAATTCAAAGGAATGGAGATCAAAACAAAACCCTCTATATACGGAATACTGCCACAGCACATTCTGCCAAAGCACAATGTCGGGATCCAAGTTGGGAAATTTGGTGTTGATGGCCTCGAGGAGGAGATGATGGGCCTTGATGTTGCCTGGTAAAGTTGACAACGAGCAGCCCCAGTTGGTTTTCCTAAGTTGACGACGGCGACGTGCATCTCGTGGGCACCACCACCTCATCACACTGACCTCACGATCGGTCTCCCGTCATCATCGCCACGTGCCCGCTTGATCATTGACTGTCTCGTACTTGCGATGGGGGTGTGTCGAGTGGTCTTTCATGAATTGGCTTCGAGTCGACCTACCCCAGCGTGGGGAAGCTCGGAATTGCTGCACCATCGACTTGAGGTTTGTCACGTCCTCGGGCAGCGGGACGCCGTAAGTTGAGCCAACACTAGCGTCGTAAGTGCCCGACTAAGTCGATCGCATGGCTTTGCCACTCGCGACAGTCGTTGACGAGGAGCAAGTCCCTGATTCACATTAAATACACACTCGATTGATGCATTCTTGCTACGACGTCGGCTGAACCGCTCTCGCAGATTGCATAGTCCACGTAATGGACATACGATTTCGAATGCGCTCGATCGCATCATTTTCACATTCCGCACTCGTTTTGGAACAATGGTTGCCGCGCTCTGTCTTCAACGGGGCAAAGGATACGTCGACCAAAAGGTGGCCAGCAGACAGCATTGCTCAGGGAAGACCAAGGGCAATGTGTTGAACCAAGTGTCAATTTGGCTACACGACGGCACGGTCCACGAGGCCTCAAAGTCGTGGTCCTTGAGCCAGGAGGAACAACAGTGCTTCCTTTGTTCATCCCGATGGCAATGTCAACTGCCGATGGCAATGTCAACTGAACCGAGATCGCATCAGTATTGACTCATCCGCCATGACTATGGCATATGGACCGGGATGTTCGGCGTGGGCTGTCCATTCTATATTGCGGACAACCATGTTGACAAAGGTACACCACGCTGTCAAGCACCCCTATCGCCGGTGTCGTTGGACATTTGAGTTGTGTGATCGCTGCTGTTTGATGGACAGCAGAGGTGCCCTTGGTGGTCGCCACGTATGCAAGCCACTGGTTTGCATCTCATAACATCCATCCAAGTCCATTCTTGTGCTTTCGTCGACGCGTTTTTCCTCTGATTGCCGTGGCGCTGCACTTCAACTTCTGAAACGGTCCAATCACAGGTCGCGCGCTCGAGTCTCGACCAATCAAAACACTCGCTCGCTTCCCATTGGGCCGTTGCGCCCCGACGCCAACATGTCCATCGCGCGCCACCGCGTCGCACCATTTCTGTCGTCGTTGGATTTCCATTTCCGCATTTCTATCGTCCAAGATCCCTCTCACGATGCACACGGCAGTTCCCCCACGCCTTGCCCATGCCCTCAAGCACGGCACGCAAGAGTCGCACCGCGCCGCCGAAAACGTCCACTTTATCCGCGAATTCATCCGCGGCCGCATCTCGCGCGACCTCTATCGGGTCCTCGTCGCCATGCTCTACTACGTCTACACGGAGCTCGAAACCCAAATGCGCGCGGCGGCCGCGACGCAGAACGTGATTGTCACACCGCTGCACTTTCCCGCTCAGCTCGAACGCGTCGCCGCGCTGGCCGCCGACTTGGCCTTTTACTATGGCCCCACGTGGCAAGCTGCGATGCCGCCGCCCAGCCGCGCGACGGCCGCGTACGTTGCGCGGCTACGATTCCTCGGCGAGACGGCGCCATCGCTGCTCCTGGCGCATGCGTACACGCGGTACATGGGGGATCTCTCGGGCGGCCAGATCTTGAAGCGCACGGCCATCAAGGCCATGCAGCTCGAAGACGGGCAAGGCACGGGGTTCTACGACTTTGACATGCCCCACAAAGCCTTCAAGGACCAGTACCGCCGCGCCTTGGACGACCTTCCAGCCACGCCAGAGATGGCGGCCATGCTTGTCCAAGAAGCCAACGTGGCGTTCTTGCTCAACATGGCTGTGTTTGAAGAGCTCGATGTTATGGGTGGGCTGGGGTCGGAGGGTGACCAACGCCAGCATGCGGTGACGGCCAAGCGTCGATGGACAGGCGTGTGTCCATTTGCGTCGCTCGTGGGCCAACCCGGGGTCGCGCAACTTGCGCTCAAGTACCATGGCGACGACTTGAGTGCCGAGGACATGGCTGACTTGCGGGCCGCGTACATCGCCGAGCAAGACGAGCACCGACAACTTCAACTCAAGAGCTTGGCCATGTCGTTGACAGCGCTCGGGATTGCCATTGGCTTTGGCATTGTCTTTCGCCGGTTTGCATAACAGTGCGAGTGTGTATTTATGATGCATGACATGGATGAATTCCACTTGGCTTGTTTTGGTTGTAGACGCTTTATGGTTCGTAGCTATCGTGTCGTCAGTGTGATGACTTAGCCACGCAGGCGTGGGGAAATTCAACGAGCCAAGTCGGAGTGGCGTTCCAAAAGGCCTCGAGTCACCAGCACCATGTCGGCGCTAGACGAAGTTTCAACAATGATGAACACGGGGAAACAATCCTGCGACTCTTGTGGCCTCATAAATTGCCTGGCCTACCACTCGGAAAATCCTAGGGATGCTAGGCAACGTTGACATATTTTCCGAAGGGGGATGGACGATGCACGACATGACGGGCTATGCTTGTGCGCGGATTGCTTCGCGTCGGACGAACGATGATATGGGAAGAACGAATCGCCGTCTGCGTGCAAAACGAGAGACGGATCAAAACGCAGACGGGACATCGACGCGTGTTGAAAACTTAATCTTTCTTCTTGTCGTCCTTCTTCTCGTTGGTAGCCTTGGCTTGGGCGCGCAACAATTTGATTTCCTTTTCCTTTAATTCGTTGCCGACGGCGATTTCGTTGGCGACGGCAAAGAGCGCGAAGATGATCGCGACGAGGAGGATGTGTTCCAGCTTGAACGTAAACGACGACGCTTTGCCCAAGACAGCTTCAAGGAAGTTCTTGATGTAGACGAGGGCTACACACGCAAACATGAGACTCACAGTCGATTCAACGGCGGTGAACCCAACACACGTACCGGGCTTGATGGTCTTGACGATTTCGTTCGACGAGTACTTGGTCGCATCTAGTGGACGCGCGTCAGGAACGAATGGATTGCTGGGACTCACACTGCGTGATGGCCAAGAACAAGTTCTTAAAGTTGAGAAGCGTCACGGCGCCCAAGACGATGAGCATCGACGGCACAAAGATCACTTGCGGGAAGGAGAGGTTGATCATCTTGGGTCGTTCAATCAATTTCAAGAATGTTCGTTGAGTGTTGGGGCCTTCAGACCCTGCAATTTTATTCCGCCAGTTTACAAAACACAAGCTTGATTTGACCCTCGAATAAAATAAAGAAAGGCTGGAAGTTCGACAACCTCACACTATTTATAAAATAGTGTGTGTATGTCGCAATAAAATGACGGAAACATTAAAAAACACAGACTCGTTTTAATTACAACGAAACATCAGGTTGTGTTGCGAAACACATCGGGTCGAGATTTTTAAATGCATTTAAAATGTTCGTTCGAGTGCAAGAAATGTGATGCATATAATTCATTTTGCACACTATTTAAATTTCACACTATTAAAAATTGCACACGTCATCGCTTCATATTTAAACACTATTTAACGAGACAGAACAGAGGCATAATATAGTGTGCTCTAACATCCAAAAATACCCAACGGCACCATGTGCGATCTTGTCACCAGTGCGATGGAGACCAGCGGCATTTCTAATGTCGAAGCAGAACAAGCACACCGGCGGGGGCTCCAACATCCTTCGTGGTGGCAAGCGGTCGTATGAGTGCGGCACGCTTATCGGGAACTTTGTCGAAGAGGCGTATCGGCCCGGCGTGGCCCTCTCCCAGGGTTTCTCCGCACCGATGTATACGACGTCGACGCAATTGCAGCAGTCCAACGGCGTGCTGAAGCAGTCCTTTGGTCCTGCGCTCCAGCCACCGCTGAACCCGCGCTACGACTACACCAACCTCGTCGGGCCGGACAAGCTGCACTTCCCGTCGACGTGGACGCCGGCGTCGGTCACGTGCGAGTCGCATCCGCGCAACCTCAAAGCCCACACTTTGGTCGGCGCCGAGCTCGAGGCATATCGGAAGAAATGGACGACGGAACAAGACGGCGTCAAGCAACTCCGGTTCAACACGGAAGCAATCGCGACCCAAGGCGTCGTCGTGCCCGCGGCGTTCAAGCCCACGCATTTACTCCCGACTAACAATGCGATGTAATAACGATGTGTTGTTTTCCTAATCCAAGTCGGCCGTCTGCACCGAGTCGTCAGTCTCTTGGACGTCGTCTGCGTCCGACAAGGTGAGGCCGCGCGCGAGGGCGAGGCCGCCGCCGACGGGTTTTGCCGCGGGCATGTCGTGGGTCGTGGTGCTCGTGGTGACGCCGCCGCGCGTCAAATCGACCACGAGAGCGCAAATGTTGTCCAAACTCCCACGCTGGTATGCGTACTCCATGATCGTCTTGGCCGCGAGCTACGGGAATGTGACGAACGGTCGCGGAAAGAGTCGCGAACGTGCGACGAACCTGCGTCGACTCGGCTTGCACGGCGAGGCGCGCGACTTCGGCGTTCGAGAGCACGTCCCTAGCGCCACCATGAGAAAGATAAGCAAGAAAAGTTGGGAGACGCACCACACGCCATCGCTGGCCAAGACCATGCAATGGTCGTCGTCCGTGCGTTGCGTCTCGGTGATTTCGGGCTCGGCAATCACATACGGTTTCAACATGCGGTCGCCAATGGCCCTGATGCACATGAGAGGCACACGTTCGTCAGGATGACATACCGAGAGACGGCGAGGATGCCTTCGACGCGCCACACGCCCCAAAAGATTACGTGGCCGCCCATGTTGTTGACGCGTTCCCGTTCGTCTGGGCGGTTGGGCTGGATGAGGAGTCAAGATTGAGGGGTAGACGAGCGGCGACAGGACGAGAACGTACTTTGTGATCGGACGAGAGCGCGACCACATCGCCGCTCTTCTTGATGAGAATCGCGCGCGAATCCCCCGCTAGACAAGTTTATGCCGATTAGAACCCTCGATGAGGAAGAGGACGGTCTACCATTGGCAACGAAGATTGTGTTGCCGCGCACGAGCGCCGCGACCGCGGTCGTGCCGTCGTCCTTGTTGGTGCGATCGGCCACCTTGATGTACTACACGCCATGAGGAACAGCGCGCGCGACGGAAGCATCCGTACGTCCTTGTCGGTCTTGATGAACCCGCGGGTCAAGGCTTGCTTTGGGTTGGACGCAAACGCGACGTCCGAAGTCACATTCGCGCAAAGGTAATCGACGCAATACCTGCAAGACATGAGAGACGTACATCATCGACGGCATCGTCCGCGACCACGTACTCGGATGCGCCGTCTCCTCCATGTCCGTCAAAGACACCGTAAAAGGATATGGCGGCATCGCCGTTCAATGTCCCCACGACCGTGTGCCGGTCTTCCATGTACGGCCGCTTGCCCTGCGCCCACATGTCAGAGAGAGATGGGATCGCGGCGCATCACCTGCATTTCCGCGACGCCGTACGGGTACAAGGCCGTGTGGTCGACGGCGGGGCCGCGCTTGCCACCGCGGGTCTT
>VJMH01005984.1:0-17470 GCA_009835185.1 Aphanomyces stellatus | reverse complement strand
CCCCTCCCGATCAACATGCTGCACTAGCCGCTCTGGAGGAAATGACCCCCCCTTTCTTTTTACGTTAATGATGGACTTCTCCTGTGGAACCCCGATTTATTGAACCCTCAACCAAACAAGACGCTTTTACCCCCAACGATACCAATTTTATACCTGTGAAGATGACAACGACCATGAACATGACGATGCCTATCCCAATGCTAGCCCCCGATTATTCCCACTTGAGCTTGTACACTCCCGTGGAAGTGGATGGTTTTACCTTCCAAGACCCCCAAGACGCCCTCGACTTTGACTTTGACGACGATGAAATTGTTGCCAAGGACATTGACGACTTCACGTCGCTCCTCGCGAGCGTCGACGACGAAGAAACTGCGCGTGACATTGATGACTTCGCCACCCTCATGACTGCCCTCTCCAAGGGACAAGAAAAGGAAGCCGAGTTGAATGATGTCTCGCTTGTTGATTTGTTGGCCGAACCCGTGACGGCGAAGAAGGTCTCTTTTGCCGACGATGTGGATATGGAAGACTCGTCCGAGTATGACAGCGACGACGATGAGGACGACGACCTTGTGGTTGCCGCGCCCCAAAACGCTTCCCCGTTCATGTTTTTGGCCCCCATCGACCCCCGATGCTGCATCCAAACACCGATCTTTAAGACCCTCGACTCCCGCATTCCTATGATCAACATCCCCAAAATGGATGTTGGCTTTGGCCGCCTCTTGCCGTCGTCGCCCCTCAAGGTGCTGTCGACCCAAGTGTCCGTCCAAGCTGCGGTCTCGACGGCATGCCCCTCATCGCCCGGCCAATCGGTCGTCAGCGACGAAGGCGATGCCGCCGTGAACTACGTGCACGACCCTGAGCGATGCTGGGTGTGCAAGAGTGGCAAGTCTGAAGAGCGCAAGCGTGTGTTGCATCGCTACGTCGAGAAGAGATACCGCCGCAACTGGAAGCGTGGCGCCCGCTACAAGGCCCGAAGCCGCGTTGCATCGTCCCGAGTGCGGGAAGGAGGACGATTTGTCACCAAGTGCGAGTGGGTGGCGGTCGGCTACGATTAGAAGATAGACACCGAAGACAAAATCCAAGAAAAAGAAGAAAACCCCCAAAAAAGGAAAGAAAAAGAAGTCGCCCGCCGTGACATTTGCATAGGAATTTATGATATCGTTTCGAGAAAAAGAATGTAGTTAGATTGAGCTCGTGATCGAGCAACACAGCTTGTAATGAAAAAATTGATGAGTATTTTGTGATTTGTGCGTGTGCGAGCGATATGAGTGGGGATGTCATTCGGGTTGCGAGTGCGTGCGTGGCAAGTGTGTTGACAGTTGAACGGTCAACACATGAGTGTGAACCGTGCCTGGAACGAATGTCGTTGAATGGGCACGCCGTGGTTGATAGAAGTCTAATTCTATGACCAAGGCAAAACGACACTTGTATGAAGTGGTTGACATGTGTGAGGCAAGAGATGATCTTTCGCAGGATCGCTGTCTTGCCGTGGCAAGGTCATGCATGTCGCTTGGATGCATGACTGCAACGTTGAGAGACGGCGCGCCCATGGAACTAATGGAGAGAAGAATGGCTAGGACTGGCAAATGGAAATGCCTTTCGACGGACACGCGATGGACGACCGGGCACGACCATTGTCATTCGCGCGGCATATCGCCACGAAATGCTGCCACAAATTTTTATCGCATCTCAGATGGCAATGACATTCACATGGCATTTGAAGGTTTGTGGCAGTACTGTGTGCAGGTATCGTCGATCGCAGCGCCAAAGAGTGCCCCACAAGTCTCCTCTGACTTCTTGGACCTCTCGACTTTCGTTCGTCATGTCATTCTGCGCGGTCGTACAACGACGAAGGATGGCGCTGCCGTGGTGCATTTGCATTTCGAGCTTCCAACGCCCATTACGCTGTTGCAAACAACTTGAACGATTGGATTTTGCATACTTTAATGAAATGATTTGACCCGACGACTATGAAGTAGAATGTCTTCCCTCCCGTTGAATGCCGTCGTAATATGCTTTATGAAAACAAATATATTGTATAAACTATATTCTAAAAGTCTGAGATGTATGGGCTAATCGTCGTGCAATTTCACTCCTCCTCACACATCATTCCGGATAAATTGGGAGATAGTCCGGATACGGAGAGAACATTGGTTCTCTGGCTTCCTGCGCTTCGTTCTGATTGGCTGTTCCTTCTCGGCAGCATTTACACAGGTTCTACTGGGCACTGACTCTGGTGAGAAACAACTCTCCGTAGAGTGCGGCCAGACTCCAAGTTCTTTCCCCAGGTAAGGAGGCGCTGTGGCCGCGGCCGTCGGTGCCGCGTCCTAACTATAGATGGCCTGACGATTGTTGTTTATGTAGACTCATCTGGGTGACACATACCTACTCGACGCATCGTCTCTTGATGCCGCGAAGGACTCGCTCGACTCTGTGGATCGCACTGTGGACAGCGGCGGTGCTCTGGGTTGGTGCCGCCGCTCAAGACACGAACGCGACGTTCACATGGATTCCGACCCTCAACACAACATGCATCAACTGCCCCGTACAGGTGTCGAGCACGATCAATTGGTCGGATGCCTTGAAGAAAGTTGGCATCCTTGCTGCGAACCTCCCGCAAACCTCGTGCTCTATCGATGCTATTTATGTGACGTTCACTTTCCCAACCATGTCAACGTTGGCCTGGACAACTGCAGGCCAAACGACCCAATGCAGTGTCAACGACATGGTTGCCTCGTGCGAAGGCACCAAGTCACAGGTGTCGTTCGTTCTGAAGAAGGACCAGGTGGCGAAATTGACAACGACGACGACCCCAACGATGTTTCTGCTTCAAAATCTTACGAGCCCGATGGTTAATGGATCCTCGTACGACGCAAAGGGGACAGTCATGGTCAACGCGACAAATATCACGGCAGGGTGCACACAAGCCACAGCCGACCCGAACCAGCCCAACGCTCAAACCAAGAACCCAGGACTGATCATTCAGAAAACGACGACGCTGCAAATCAACCAGCCCATTCTAACAGGGGCCATTGCGGCCACGGTGGCCTCGGACAACCATGGCTTTGGCGCAAACGCGGTCATTACGATCAACATCGTCAGCACGGCCGCGATTCCGACGCTGGCGGTTTTCAACATCTATGCCGCGACCGAAAAATCCAAATTCTTGACGGCATTTTGGAATTCCACGACGTCGGTGGGTATCACCCCTCTGGGCGGTAAACCCCGCGCGGTCGAGTTCAACCGCGCCACCGACATCATCCCGACCCGGGGCATGCAATTCACATGGCGTGGCGAACCGCTGCCCCAAAACACCAACTTCACCATCACGATTGTGAACGCAACCAATGCAGTCTCCACAATCTCGTCGTTGGAGAAAATTTCGCTCAAAATCTTTGACAGCACCGGCGCGGACTCGGCCATCCTCGCCTTCTCGGGCGAATTCCCGTACCCCGATCTCGACCCCGTCCGCTTTGATGCGTCGTTCAACTCGTACGACACGATCTCCGCGGTACTCTTTGCCATCGCGCTCGTGATTGCGCTCGCGGTCGTCCGTTCGCACGGCCTCGGCTTCACGCGCACGACATGCTGGACCGATTTGGTGTCGATCTCGGTCGTCCTCTCGCTTGCGTGCGGGTTTGCCGCCTACCTCCTCTGGATGGTCTACCCGTCGCCCGTCTTTGTGTTCCTCACGGCCGCCCAGTACTTTTTCAACACCAACATGATCGTGGCGTTGTGCTTCCATTGGGCCAGCGTCCTCCGCCTCCAGCTCTTTCGCAAGCTCACGATCAAGTCCCCCGCTCTCTACTATTACATTTTCATCCTCGCTGTCATGGCCGGTTGCCTCCTCGGCTGTCTCATCATTTTCAGCAAGCAATTGAATTGCGTCTACACGGACCCTGCCACCGGTGCCCTCATGAGTCGAGCCCTCGGCACGACCGCGCCTGCCGCCAACAGCAACGCGGTCCTCGATTCGCTCGCGATGTGCTCCATGAACGGCTACTACATGCTGCTCGCCCTCGGCTTCATCGTCTTTACGATCTTTTTGGTCGCGCTCGGTGGGGCCGTCATGTTCAAGGGCCGATCGCTCATGCTGAACGAAGCGCTTCCGCTCGAAGCCCGCGCGTCCATGCGCAAAGCGCTCACGATTTTTTACTGCATTATTGCCAGCACCGTCGTGATTTACGTCATCTCGGAGGTCATCTACATTGCGTCGTACGTGATTTCCAAGAGCATCGAAAAGGACTTCAAGGACAACAACAAAGTCGTGCGACTCGGCAGCCGCGACGGCGACCGCGTGGCCACCGCTGTCTGGTATTTGTTTACGGTGTGGCTGCCCCAGTGCGGCCCGCCGGTGCTGCTCCTCTTTTTGCATTACGCGCCGCAGAACCAAGACGACGTGCGCGGGACGTCGTTGGCCGACGAGAACGGCGCCAAGCCAAGCGCGGAAATTTCCACGCCCGGCTCGGACCGCATGGGTGACCTCACACTCTTCAACTCGCACGTGACGCAGTCGCATCGCCGGTTCATGAACCGCACGGCTACGTTCCTCGAAGATTCCGCCAACAAATTGCACGTGATTGTCAAGCTCAAGGTGCCCGACGGCAGTTTGACACGCCGCTGTTTCATCACACTCGATTTTTGCACGCTCAAGGGCGGCGCCCCGACCAGCGGCAGTGGCCCGGCGCCCCCGGCCCAAGAGTGGAAGTTTGTCGAAGGCACGGAGCGCGTCCAAGCGCAAGAGTCGGAAGACCCGCAGTTTCGCAGCTCGACGCTCGGCATGGTCAACGTCCCGTTCGTGGCCGTGCTCTCGGTGCCCGTGGCGGGGCTCGCGGCGCACACGCTCCTCCGGTTCATCGTGCACGCCGAGACGGACGAGGGGTCCGAGTCGGCGTTTGCGCCCGTTTTGGAATTTGTAACGACGCCGCAAGCCGTGATGGACGCGGCGTCCAGCAGCCAGGCGCTGACGGTGCGCGCGGCCGACGAGAACGAAGTGACGCTGCCCGAGCTGCAACAGCCGCGCCAACGCCAAGTGCCTAGCTTTTTGGTGCGCATGATGCACACGTCGGAGCTGCATGTGACGACCGTGCTCATGGACAGCATTGGGCCGCAGGCGCCGCTGTCGCACCACAACATGGGCAACATCATTCGGTACTTTCAGTACGAGCCGACGCATGGCGACGCCGGCCTGGTCGTCGAAGACTTGAAGGAATCCCGGTTTAGCAACTTGATCCCGCGGCAATTCCTCGAGTGCCTCGCGGTCGAGCGCGCCGATGACGTGGACCAAGCCAAAGTTGACCTCCAGTCGTTCTTGAGCATCAAGAAGGACCGCGTCGACGGCGGCTTTTACAACCAAATCTTGCAGACGATCCAGGAAGAGGGCGATTACAACCTGACCAAAGTGTGGCTCGAAGACCGACTCCAGCGGCGCAAGGACTACCTCTCCAAGGTGCGCAAGAACGTGCAGTTTCTCGTCCAGCGCGACAAGCAAAAGCAGTATTTCAAGGCGTCGGTCGACAAAAAGACGGACGACCTCAAGTTTGTTCCTGTGAATTTGGTACGATTGAGTGGCCGAGGATGGATGATGTTAACATATTTTAGCACGTCGAAGACTTGTTGGTCGGGCCCACGGACGCGTTTGTGAACGAAGAGAAGCGGCGGATGTCGCAAGACGTCCGCACGTATGACTTTACGACGGTCGGCGCCATGGCCGCGCACTGCTTCAAGTTTAAACATGGTGGTCTCATGTCACTCCAAGCCAAGCTCACGAAAATGGAGGCCAAGAAGGAAGAGACCGAACTCCCATGGGACGAACAGGCGCGCCTCATTGACGACCTCGCGTGGGACATCAAGGTCCGCCGCGATGTGTGCTTTTCGCAGGCGTTGACGTCGGTCGTTGCGTCGTTTGTGCGCAAGGTCGAGCTGGCCGTGAACCACCCCAACCCACATGTGGGCGAGCTCATGCTGTTGGAGTGGAGCGAGATTGGGTTTTTGTTCCAAGTCGAATCGCTCCTCTCAACTCATGGGAATGAAATCGGCATGATCGAAGACATGGCCGTAGCGCTCGAAATGCTGTCGTCCGTCTCGTTCCGCTTGATTGACACGAAGGACAAGCCGAACAATCGATTTTCGTTCCGAAAGAAGCCGATCATGTCGCTGAGCGAAGATGGGATTGTCCAAAAAGTCCAAGTGCAGGAGAAGACGCAACCGGACAAGGTCAAGTACATTGTGACGGTCCAAGTCCAGTGCGGGGATTTTGAACTGCCCAAGCGACTCGCGCTTGGCGGCGAAGTGTCGGTCTGTCCGCTGCTCTTTACGCAAGGCATCAACGAAATGCAAACGATCGCCAACAACACGGAGCGCGCCAAGACAGAGTTGCAGGACGTGATCAACACGAAGAACTTGCAGCACTTGGAAGCGTATGCCAAGGACTATTGCCGGTGGGTGCGGCTTCAGGTGCGTCTTTTGCGGATGATAGATCTCAATTGGATGATGCCAGGCGCTCTCGGGATTTGTTCGGGAAGACGACGTCCACAAGCAGCTCGGCTCGCTCCGCGTCTCGATTGAAGAGGCGGCCAACAGCCTCGTCAAGACCAAGCGCACGGACATTTTGACCAAGAGTTCCGACCTGAGTCGACAACTCGGCGGCGGCCGTGTGACGATCTGCAAGAGCGCCAAGGACCGCACGGCCATGTCGGTCACGCTCGAACAAGGGCGGCTCCTGATGAAGTACCACGGCATGGGCTACGACAAGTTTGCGCCGACGGTCGCGGCCATGCGCAGCAAGGGCGTGCGCATTGAGAACGCGCTCAAGAACACGGGCAAGAAACAATTTGCGTTCAACAAGTTGCAGCGGTATGCGATGCCGGAAGACTATAGATGTCCAGAAAATGTCGGTGGCGCGGGGAATATTAGTTAGATAAGTAGTGATGAGTACATGTATGAAAGAGTCCATGTGCCTTTTTGCGTGCCCATGTGCGTGTGGACAGAAGCC
Source organism: Aphanomyces stellatus (assembly GCA_009835185.1). Lineage (NCBI taxonomy): Eukaryota > Oomycota > Saprolegniomycetes > Saprolegniales > Verrucalvaceae > Aphanomyces > Aphanomyces stellatus. The sequence goes on along the minus strand of VJMH01005984.1, from coordinate 10,476 downwards.
TGGGAGCAGATGCAACGAGGGCAAGACGAGGCAATGTAGACGAGGAAATCACATTTCAAGTCTGTTTAAGCCTTGACGGCGAAGCGACGCTTGGGGAAGTAAGCTTCCTTCTTTTGTTGCTTCAAGGTCTTGATGGCGCGTTCTTCCTTGGTCAATTGACGGCGGATGGCGCGGGTCTTCTTTTCACGAAGATCGACGGGCACGTGCTTGCCTTGGCCCAACTTTTCGCGGAGGCGAGCCTTTTGGGTTTGGTTGTACACGGTCAAGACGCGCGCGATCGAGCGGCGGACGACCTTGATCTTGGCAAGCTTGGAGGCGGCACCGCCGGTGACCTTGGCGACACGGAGCTACGGGCACAAGTCAGAGGTCTGGCGGTCCACTACCCTTGACGTGGGGGAAGTGGGTTCACTCTACCTGAGCCAATTCTTGTTGGAAATCATCGAGCTGAGCGAGGAGTTCCGATTTGGATTGCTTGCGCAATTCGTGAGCCTTGATTTGAACTACAGGGGTCATTAGTTGGGCGTGAGTGGACGCGCCACCGGCAGCGGCGCAGGGACCTACCCATTGTTGACCTTCACGCGATTCCCTCTTGTGCAAGCCCCGTTCTACACCAAAGGTTTCCACCAATCAGAGGCGAGGAGTCTGGCCCAGTGCAAAATAGGGTTCGTCAAAATAGTCGAAATATTTGCGAATTTTATGAGGGGCTCACAGCCCAATTTCCTATTTTCGTCAAACTTGGGCATGCCGCTCGAAATATGTTTTACTCTGAAAGTCGATTTCCATTCATTCTCAGGGCGTTATTTTTGAATGACACAAAGCGCGACGACAATTTCATCGGAAAGCTCCAGATAATGCGAAATTGCGAGATCTCTACACGTTCACCCCCTTCTGATGACGCATGAATGAGCTATTATGGGGGGTTGAGCAAGCAGTCAAAGGACAACGTCTCCTGTCGTGGCCCTCCTTCGTCCAATATACACGATGGAGCTTAGAGGCCACACATCGACCATTGAGATCGCGCACTCGGCGAAATTGAACTTGCGGCAGAGCTCGTTCATGCGGACAGCTGCCATGAGCACAATGCAGCAACCACATTTGCCTCATACACTCCACGCACATACACGAGGACACTTGATTGCTTGGCAAACTACAACGCAGATTTATAGCAGCAGTGTCACCACCGCGGTCCACAGCGCACACAACGGGAGAGTTCCGATGCTTGGCTTTGCCGCTGGTGCCGTGTCGGGGGCCATCGGCGTCGAGGCGGGGAGGCCGGCCACGAATGGCGCAATGTTTTGGGCAAACGCGCGGCAGCCAGCGACGACATGGTCCCCGCTGTTGGTGATGCTGGAGGCGGGAACGACAAAGCTCGTGCCCTTGACCTCCATCGTCACGGTCGGCTTGCCGTAGTGGCGAAAGAAGTAGTCGGTGAAGGTCCCGTAGGCCATGTAGAGCATCGTCGACGGACCGTAGTCGTAGCGAACGCCCAGGTCGCGAACGATGGCAGCCTGCATGGCGCTGCCGAGCGCGTCAAATTTGGCTGCGAATGGTGCGGCCGGACTCGCGCGGGCATCGCCAAAGGGCAGGAGGATCGCGCCCGCGTAGCTGTGGATGTCCATGCTCCCAATGACTTCAGGGTGCGTCTGCAGCCATTTGTGGATGCCACTCGTCTCGGGTTCGCTAAACGGAGTCTCGCCAGGGTAGGTCAGATTGGCCTTGGTCGAGGGTTCGAGGTTGAAGTAGGCCAGCGGACCGTAGTTGCGGTTGAGGTCGACACCCGACTGCGAGAGGCCACCAGTGGGGTCATACGGAATGTCGCCGCCCGTGGGGTTCATGTTCTTGCGGCGGAGACGTTCTTGCGTCGTCCACGTTACGATGTAGCCGTCCAAGTTGACGATCGGGACAAAGACCCAATCGTAGAGCATCATCTACCTCGACGTCATGAGTGGCGAACGAAGAAGATGGGTACCTGTGTCATGTTGTTGGCGATGCTGTCGAGGAGTGTCGCGATCGTGTAGACCGTCGCAGCGCCGCTGATCCACTCGCGCGCATGGTGTAGACTCAAAACAAGGATCGACGATTTCTTGCTGCCGATCGAGATCTTGTACGCGGGGACGGGCCGGCCTTGGAAGGTCGTGGACATGTTGAACTTTGTCATGGACTTGTTTGGTGCGAGTCCCATCATCGCGTCCAAGTACTCGAACATTTGCTCCTGCGGCCTGAAGCAGTCAAAGTACGACGACGCAGCAAACTCGCCCACATGAAGCGTCGCGAGGTATGGTTTGGACCGATTCTGACACGCCAGCGCAGTTGTGACGTCGGTGTTCTGCCCACGGACGACGGACACGACAGCCGCGGCAACAAGCGTCACAAGTCCGATGAACATGCTGCCGAGGAAGAGAGAGTTGTGTGTGTCACACGATCGCGACCTGCACAAGGCCAGTGGGTGCAACAGCGGTCGAAATAGCTAGATATATCTAATGCTGCAAATATGACGAAATTGTAGTGTGTGAAACAAGACAAAACATTTTTGTCGGAGCCAATTGGTCAAAATAGCAGGTCTTGGGAAATTGGGAGATCGCCAAGGGGCGCGGCCAGGATCGCAAGCAACGCGGCAGCGTCCATGGCCGCAACTCCTTCCTCCACATGATTGCTTGCGGGTGGTGGCTTGCATAAGCTCTATTGAAGGGCAAGGATGAGCCCGAGAGGAATGGACCGAGTGGGGATGACTTCAATCTCGTGCAAGACGTCCAAAAAGTGCTTCCTTTCGGCAAGGAGCCCTGACACGTCCTTTTGCACGCTGTCCTACAACATAAACATGCTAAAATGTATCGTTGCGACAACGACAGCGAACACACGAGATCTTTGATGCGGCCATGCAGCTCTGCTTCCAACGTCGCATTCTACATCATCGTCATCTTCGACCGGTGCCCGACACATACAAGAAGGACAAGCTGGGCTTGTGCTTGCTGGAGTTTCTTCTTCGACGGGGCTCTCGCTTTCTGGGGCGCGGTTGGTTTTGGTTTCCCGCGCGTCTTGTTTGTCAGTGGTGTCGCTGGCTGTGTTGCCGCTCGCAATTGTTGCAATGTCCCTGTCAATCCCAGGGCGAGTTGCGTCGCTTTGCTCGTATGGCTCCAGGAATGGCTACAAGTTCACCATTTGCACGATCCGAGGCGAAAGTAGAACCGACGCGACGTGATGCAAAGACCGTTCGAGGTCGATCGCTTGCTCCTTCTCGTTCATGACCTCCAAGGGATAGGGCACGTCGTGGACGGCAGCATTGTTTTCGCTTTGCTTTTCGTGGACCTCGTTGTCTATATGAGTGAGTCGAAGCGGCGATTTCGACACTTACGCGGGAGCATGGCGTCGTCCATGCTTCGTCTGTATATGCCCTACGCGTGTGCGTCAGTATTCGTGTGGGATATTGATCGTGTACATTTCGCATGCTGAATTTCGGAATCAAATTGAGGTTCACGGTGGTGTCGGCGGACTTTTGCAGGATTTGTTCGCGTCGTTCGTACGCATGATACGTCCGAATCGCGTCGGGGTACGTTCGGTGGACGTAATCGTGGACCCAATGGAGGAATTCAAAGTGCTCTTGGAAGACTCCTTTGACGAGTTTCTTGATGGCGAGTTCCTGGGGTGGACGGTGATGGACGTTGTCAAAACGAGCGACAAGGACCTTTTGGATGCCACAGGACTCGAATGTTCGTTCGAGGATCTTTAAATTGCGTTCGTACTCAGGTTCGTACTGCGCGTGGAAGTTGACGTTCTGCAGCGCCATTTTCCCTGGGTAGAGGACATCGAACACCTGGCAGTACGCGATACCGTCGGCCAAGTGTTCGATCTGTGTTGCCACGTAGTATGTCGGTCCACGATTCGTCTATTCTAACGCTTACCTTGGTGTAATCGGTCTCGAGGAACTCGTTAAGCCAGCTGAGGAGTTCAAAGCGACCGATGCCCCGCGCCTTCAACTTTCGGATCGCCATCGCGACGACGACGAATGAAATGTGGGAAAGGTCACGACGATCTTCCGGATTTTATCCGGATATATGATTTTTCGACTGGCCTGTGTGTTCAGACGCCATGGTACAATTCATGCATCCTCGTCAAGGGAATGGGGGCACAGTGCTTGGGTAAGCTGAGCGAACGGACAACCAAGGTCAATATTTGATTTATTGAGCCCTGCTGCACGGGACCAACTTTGGCATAATATCCAAGGTCTCTTTTTCTGGCCAATTAAATCGCAAAACATGTTTCATTTTCAACCAATCCAGTCCGAGATGCAACAACCAGGTGACAATCGATTTTGCAAGACGTGTGTGAAGATCGCCATTCCAGTATGTGGTGGGTCGCCATGCTCGGGATCCTGGCTGTGCTCGTCGTGCTCGTCACCACCCTCCTGTGTTTCTTTGGCCCCGGACACGAAGATGCAAGCGAGCGCGCCGCTGCGGCGCCCCGGCCAGCCGAGCTCGCCTTGCAAGCTGTCTACAAGCACGACGCATCCTTCTTCGTCCAGCAGCCCAACACCGTACGCATCTTCACCCAGTACTACTACCCCCACAAAGCCATTCGTCCACCCAAGGCCGTCGTCCTCTACGTCCATGGCCTCTTTGGCCACAGCGGTTGCATGACCACCATGTTTGAGGACATGCTGCGCCGGGGGTATGTCGTCGGGGCGTTGGATCTCCGTGGCCACGGCCGCAGCTCCGGTCGGTTCGGGTACATCCAAGACTTCTCCGACAGCGTCGACGACATCTTGGCCTTTGTCAAAGCCACGCGGGCCAAGTTTCCAACTCGCAAACTCTTCCTCGTTGGCTTGTACGCTCGATTACTTCATCTTGACTTCACATGATGCTAGGTCCATGGGTGGCCTCCTTGTCATGCACACACTTCTCCGTGCGCGACCTGGCCTTATTGACGGCTCCGTACTCCACGCGCCGCCCGTCATGCTCGCCGACGGCGTCCGCCCTCCCGCGCCGGTCGAGTCCATCTTCAAATTCCTCGTTCAATACGTTCCCAAGCTGCCGCTCGTGGCATCGCCCACGTTGCGTACAAACAGTAAGTCTGTCGAAGCCCAAGTGCAGCACGAACGCGATGCGGACCCACTCATTTACCAGGGTCCGGTTGCCCTCGGCACAGCATGTGCTATCTTGCAAGCGACGTTGACCATTCAAGACGAATACCACAAGATTGACGCGCCGTTTATGTTGGTGCATGGTGAACTTGACCGTGTATGCGCCATCGAAGGGTCAGAGAGGTAAGCTCACGAGGCTGGGCACACGACCGACGACGACACCATGGGGCTTTAGGTTCATGGACGTGGTGCGATCCGAAGACAAAGTGTTTGTCCGATACCCCCGCGGCGAGCACAGTCTGCTCGAAGAGCCAGAATCTTTCCGTCGGCCTTTCTTGAACGACATTGCCAAGTGGATTGATGCTCACGCCGATGAAACGCAGAGCGTGGTCTACATTTGATCGACAGGCACGATTTTTTACCAATCCAAATCGTTAAATGAACAATTTGATCTATTTCAACCAATCAGAGTTGTCTGGCACTGCAACCGTCGCATTCTGACGACCTGTTGACACACGTTTCGATATCCCGAGTCCTGACAACCCTCGTCAGTCATGGCATCCACCGTTGCCATCGCTGCGGCCGCCGTCGTCGTGCCCACCACCGCCGTCATCTATGCATTTGGCTCAGGCCACGAAGACGCACCGGAGCGCATCGCGGCACCGCCGCTTCCGGACGAAGCGCGCCTCCAAGCCTCCTTCCAGCACGAGACTGGCAGCCTCATGCGCCCACACAACGTCCGCCTCTACACGCAATACTACTACCCCAAGACCGCCAAGCCCAAGGCGGTCGTTCTCTACCTCCATGGCATCTACGCCCATGGCGGCCGCTTCGCCGTCGCTTTTGACGATATGTTGAAGCGCGACTACATCGTCGGGTCGTTTGATTTCCGCGGGTTTGGCCGCAGCGCCGGCACGCACGGATACATTGCCGACTTTGCCGACTACGCCGACGACGTTTTGGCTTTCCTTGAAGCCACGCGCGCGAAATTCCCCAAACAAAAGCTCTTCCTTGTTGGCGTGTACGTCGTTGCATGGACTTCTTTCATGTTGATGTGTCCTTAGCTCCATGGGCGCCTTGGTCCAGCTCTACACGCTTTTGAAGGCCCGCGATGGCCTCATCGATGGCTCCGTCATGCACGCACCGCCCGTCTTCCTCGCCCCGGGCATGAAGCCGCCACTTCCGATCGAAATGATCGGCCGCCTTCTTGTCAACGTTGTGCCGAAATTGCCTGCGATCAAGCCACATGGGTCCAAGAGCAACAGCAAGCATGTGGAGGCAGAAGTCGAAGCGGAAAAGGCGGCGGATTCACTCTGGTATGGTGGGCGACTTCGCCTTGGCACGGCGTTTCAGATGCTTCAGGCCACCGAAGGCATTCAAGCCGTGTACCACAATATCACGGCGCCATTTTGCTTGATCCATGGCGAAAGCGATCGCATCTGCGCCATCCAAGGCTCGGAACGGTTGGCCGCGTCTCACATGTGCCAGTCCTGACGCATGAAGTAGGTTGTTTGACGCTGCGGCATCCACCGACAAGGTGTTCATTCGATACCCTGGCGGCGAACACAATCTCCTCCAGGAACCAGACGAATTTCGCACGCCTTATTTGAACGACATTGCCGCGTGGATTGAAGCCCGCGTGTAGAGTTTGAACGCATCGAACCGATGTTGGACACCAGATGAACTAAGTCATTGAAACTGAACACTTTTTGAAAAAGTCCTCCACGGGAAGCAAGAGTGCGTGCATCAATATTCGATATGCATTTGCAGACGCGATCTGCAAACGCGCTCCCTCGTCGACGCCATGCACTGGAGACTGGCGCCTGATTCGTATGACATTGACAAGTGCATCGTGGCGTTCTGGGCGTACGACGACACACATTCATCGGGGCGGAACGTTGGTCGATTGCGTTTTCGGCAGAGTTCACCTACGAATCCCATCATGGAGAACGGCACGAATGGCTCGTCGTGGGACGTTGCGCGGGATCTTCCGTTCTTGATTGCAAGCGACACCGACTTGCAGACAGAGCTCACACAGCTATGTGACGTCATAAGCGAGTCCACGACGACGGTGGAAGACGCCGCATCCACCAAGCGAAGGCGAGGGCCGTCGACGGCACCGTCGGGTGCTCGGAACCAACACCAAACCCGGGTCCGGCGAGAGATTCTCGACTTGCGACACCAAGTGGACAAGCTCGTGGAGGAACTCGAGGAGACCAAGGAGAAGTCCCAGACTTATTCTCTCGCATCGCCATGGCAAACCATGGCAAAGCTGCAGGAAACGTACGCGACCAAAGCGTGGCGCGAGAATCGCCGCTTGCGCGACGCCGTGGACGAACAAAGAAGCTTCATCGACAAGATGGCCACTCTCATGCGCAAGAAGCCGCGGCGGGACGACGACAACTTTGTGAACGAGGCCGCGTGGCGCGACTTGAAGCTCGCAGCCCACCAGTCGATCCGCGAAGCTGGCATCCATGCGATCGCCGACCGCCAGTACCGCCAAAAGGACATCGTCTTGATGGACGCGGGGCTCGTTGGCCTCCAAGAAAGCTACTTCCGCGCGGCCGCCGTCCACCCGCCGACCAACCCCGCCGCCGTCGTGCTTGAGATTGTCAACCATGTCAAGATGGCCGCCCCATGTGCCGTCATCGGCCAAGCGGCGTGGCAAGTCTTTTGTGGCGACACGCCCCCGAAACTGGGCGTTCGAGCGACCGTGGTACGACCAAGACGTGGTCTGTCTCATGGCTACTCTTTGTCGTACATGCGACATTGTAGACAATCGAGCGACTCGACGCCAGTACGTTGTACGAGCGATTCACAGACACGTCGGTCGACGGCCTGACGAGTCATGCCAACACCGTGCGAAAAGTATATGTCGAGGAAGATGACGGGACACATGTCATTGTGTGGCGGTCCGTCCTCGAAGACGCGCTCGTTCCACACATGGCGAAAGGCGCCGTCGAAGACGAAAGCGGATGGTATGTCATCATGACGACATCTCTCGTGACAAAGACTTGTAGGATTGTCGTGACACCCGTGGACGATCGGTCGTGCTGGCGCTCGTTCATCATGCACATGCGGATCGACCCAAGCACGTTTCCATCTGGTTCTGCGTCCCTTGGCACGACGGACAACGATGCCATCCAGGCCATTGCCGCCTCGTTCAATAGCCTCGCGATCGAATCCGAGAAACAAGCGGCCGTCAATCGTGGCGTCCCTGATACGAAAGACCGGACCGTCCTCAAAGTCGACCTCCCGCTCTACACGTCGCTGTTTGAACGCGGCCATCAGTTTGAAGTCGCGTTCAAAAGCGCCATGACACGCGCCGTCCAGACCTTCCAAGAACACTCGCGTCCGTCGCTGACGTGAAGTCGAGCGACAACACATAGACGTTGTTAAAGATGCACTGACCGTCGGCGCCAAATATACTGTTCAACAAGACCACGTGCCAGGCAGCTGACCTGCCACAATGACCGTCGTTCCTACAACGCAATACATGTGTGTTTTGGTCTATCGAAAGATGGCAATCTGTGATGCTCCCGCTCCTTCCTTCGCCGATTGTGTGTACTCACTCGACGTGCGATCAAGGCACAATTTGCCGCGGCCAAACACACAACCATGTTCAAGGTTGTCGAGGCATAGCTCGGAGTTACTTGGTCGTTCAACGCCATCGAGAGATCCGACTGGTGGGCATAAAGGACTGGTATTAACGTTGGCCTAAACAACTCGGAGTATATACATGCTCACAATGTGGCGGCGCGATTGGCCGTTTGAATGATACACACTTCAAAATTGGCCACGTTTGTCATGAATCGACACGACTTGACCAATGAAATACTCCACACTGGCACATTTTTGTCCAATCAATGATCGCTCATGGCAACACCCGCAAGCTCAAGTTGGCATCGCACCAAGTGCCTCTGACATGGTCATCTCCCAAGTCAATGGTGTGTTTCTTGAGGGCCTCTGACTTGATTGTGAGGAAACTCACCAATCCCCTACCCCTTCGTGAATAGCCATCTCAGCAAGTTTCCCGCAATGGGTGTCACTTCTGCATTATCGGAATCGACCATGGATCCCACCATCGCGCTCAAAGCCGCCGCCATTATCCTGCCGGCTGCTGCTGCTCTTTTGTATACGTTTGGCCCAGGCCACGAAGATGCTCCCGAACGCGCCATCGTGCCGCCGCAGCCAGAAGAAGCTCGTCTCCAAGCCACCTTCAAGCACGAGACGGGTAGCCTCATGCGTCCCAACAACGTCCGCCTCTACACGCAGTACTATTACCCCAAGACTGCCACGCCCAAGGCGGTCGTCGTTTACCTCCACGGCATCAACGGCCACGGCGGTCGCTTCCCGCTCGCCTTTGACGATATGTTGAAGCGCGACTACATCGTCGGGTCGTTTGATTTCCGCGGGTTTGGCCGCAGCGCCGGCACCCACGGATACATTGCCGACTTTGCCGACTACGCCGACGACGTTTTGGCTTTCCTTGAAGCCACGCGCGCGAAATTCCCCAAACAAAAGCTCTTCCTTGTTGGCGTGTATGTCGTCGCTGCATCGTTCCCTTTTGTCTTTTTATCGTTGTCTCTGCAGGTCCTTTGGCGCATTGGTCCAGCTCTACACGCTTTTGAAGGCCCGCGACGGCCTCATCGATGGTTCCGTCATCCACGCGCCCCCCGTCTTCCTTGCCCCGGGGGTCAAGCCACCGCTTCCCATTGAAATGATCGCACGCCTCCTCGTCCATGTGGTGCCAAAACTGCCTGCGATCAAGCCGCACAGCTCCAAGAGCAACAGCGACGCCGTGGGTGCGCGTATTCAAGCATGGCGAGAGTCCGATCCGATCTTCTATGACGGCCGCCTCCGCCTCGGGACAGCGTTCCAAATGCTCCAGGCCACCGAAGGCATCCAGGCGCAATACCACAAGATCAAGGCGCCGTTCTGTTTGATTCATGGAGAAAACGACCGTGTCTGTGCCATCGAAGGCTCGAATCGGTGCGGCGATGTTGATTGACATGGTCGAGACGAATCATATCTGGTTAGATTTTTTGACGCAGCGATGTCGACCGACAAGGAGTACATCAAGTACCCCCATGGCGAGCACAATATCCTCGATGAACCCGACGAAGCCCGCATTGTGTACTTGAACGATATTGCCAAGTGGATCGAAGCTCGCGTGTAGTCGCCAAGGAGGGTGTCGATTACATCTTTTGTTTTGGCACGATAAAATCTTGGGGCTCTGTGTTTGGACACCCGACACAGGGAAGTTCCGTTGTCAATCAATCCCAATCACGTGATATTTTGAATCGTATTTCATCTGATCAATGACCATTGAAGCGCCTTCCTGCAACTTGGCCATGTCGTTTCGTCGTCCAAGCCAATTTCCTCGAGAACTGCAGAGC
>VJMH01005982.1:0-17435 GCA_009835185.1 Aphanomyces stellatus | reverse complement strand
CGACGATGACGTCGAGGACAATCGCCGACCCGCCATAGGGATCTAGTCGAGTGAGCGTCAGCGAGGGACGATGACGTAATCCGTACCGGCGGGGACGGCCGTGAGCGTGGCTTGTGTCTTGACGAATCCGCCTGGCTCAAACGAGATCGAGAGCGACGTAAAGCAGAGCAATTGTAGTTCTCCGTTGTACGTCGCAAGGTTGATGATGAGCTGCGCCGTCGACGTCGGATCGAGCCACGTGCCGGTGGCTTGCTTGGCCTGGATCACTGCGATGGCCGTGGCAGCAGTCGCGCCCGAGTCAAGGTAGAGCGGCGCTTGCGAGGCCACGGGCGCCGCAAAATCATGGCATGTGGGGTACATGGCGTGGAGCGGGCCTTGGATGCGGCACGCGTGCGTCGGCGCAGCGTACGTTTGAAATTGAACGGCGCCGAGGAGTCGGTGAAAGTTGACGATCCGACGCAGTGGTGTCGATGCGTTCTGGCCATTGTAGTTGGTCGTGACAAACACCGACGGGACGAACGTGGTCGTGAGCCACAAAAAAACGTCGGCTTGCGATTGGATGTTTTTGAATTTCATGGTTGTAGCAGGTGTGATGGCGTCCTACCACAACCGAGTCAAGCCACATGAAGCGATGGACGGGCGATGACGGACCGTGCCGGTCGTGACGAGCGCGGCGCCGAGTCCATTCTCGGCGGGAAACATGCTAATGATGGGCATATGAACCAAGGCAGCCCACGCAAAGAAGAGAAAACACGCAATGGGCAAGGGAAGGTAGATGAAATGATCGCGCAAATTGGCACGGGCCTGGACCGCGACGAGTGCTTCGGCCGCCGAGAGCGACTCGCCGACCGACGAGTCGTAGCGTTGCATCGACGGCGGGGTCGCGACGGACTCGTCTGGCATGCCGACGACGACTGCCGCCACGTCGTTGAGTGTGAGCACCGACGTCGCCGACGGTGGTGGTGGCGACATGTGCATGTGGTGGCAGATTTCAAAGTGAGACGCATATGTGAAACGGCCAGCCATATGGCGGTTACAGATCCACACGGGAAAAGAACCCGCGACACCACCCAAAAGAAAACACGGGATTCGTTGTTGATTAGAGTTCGCCGCAGAGCGTGTGGACGCATTGCCATTGCTGTTTGTGGTCCTGTTGCCACATGCGGACAGTGCCGTCGTCGCCCGTAGACGCAAGCATCGTGCCCGTGACGTTCCATTGCACTCGCCACACTTCAAACGACCCTGACCTCCCATTAGCACTCCATCTCAAAAACGAGTGAGGCGTACCGTGGTCTTTGGCCATGACTTGGACGACTTCGCTTTGCTCTTGGCGGTTGGGATTGAGTTTGAGTTTCCAGATTCGAATCGTGCGGTCCTTGGACGCCGTCGCGAGCCAGTGGCACGACCTATACAGAGTGTCGTCGGGTTGTAACACAGCCGACGCACCGGCCGAGGTTGGGCGCCCAGCAGACGTCGTGGATGATGTCCGTGTGACCAACGAGTTCAGCGATGACGTGCCACTGTCGAGTGGCATTGTAACCCCACACTTTGGCAACATTCGAGTTGCCACCGACGAGGATCATGGGGATGTCAAAGCGCGAGGAATTCCACGAGAGGCACGTGGCGCCGTCGACGTCGGCGAGAAAGTTTTCCTACGGGTGGGTCATGGAGGAAGATGGAAAAGCGCGTGTCGTACAGGCAAGGTCCATTCGGACAGGTTCATCGGATTCGCCGCTTCGTACATGCGAATGTAGCCGTCCGCGGACGCCGTGGCCTAGCCGAGATGAGGACAACTCGAGAATGTCGTCTACCAAGCGAAGCCCCAAATGGCGCGGGGCAAATTTGACATCATGGACGGATTCCCGCGAGTCTGTCAATTGGGCTTGCAACGTCCATGCCTGCGTCTGAGACGGTCCTTGGCCTACAGTGAGAGGTCGGTTGATTTGACGAAGCAGAGACCATGAACGTACCTTCTCCTGAAAAATGATGTCCCGTGGACAAGGAGGATGCAGCACTGAGGGGAATGGACGGTGGGGGCTTGGCGAGGGACTCCTCCCACACGATGACCGTGCGGTCGAACGAGCACGACGCGACGATCTGCCCGAATTCGGGATGCGCCCACGCGACCTTCCACACGCTTGCTTGATGCGCAGTCCATTCGTACTGCAGTTGCCACTGCCCCACGCTGTCCATCTCCCAGATCTACGCAAACGCAGCATGAGCGGCCCGACACATCGGCCAAGACACCCCACCTTGATCTTCCGATCCGACGAGCACGTGGCAAGCCGCTTGCCGTAAAAGTCAAAGCTCATGTCGTGGATGAAGTCAGCATGTTGTGACGAGAATCGCTGGAAGGTTTTCTACGAAAATAGTCCCATGAGGCCAGGCGCGTCGCCCGCGTAGGACGCGCACCATCGGGATCGAGATGTCGGCGAACTGCTTTTGGCAGCGACGTTGTATATATACAAGGTCCTGTCAAATTTGATATGATTAAATCTAGCAGACAATATGTTCTCGGGGGTAGTTTGGGGTTTTCAGGATTTGTAAAAATCTCCAAGGACAAAGGACGATGGAAGGGCGCCGCATTCTTGAGGAAACAGAGGTGTATGAGACGCCTGAAGTCGAAGTCTACCCGCATGCGTCGAACAATACGACACATCCGTATGCCCACATTGACGACATGCCCACGTCCGACATGAATGAGATCGATCGCGCGCCGCTGCGGCCGGCCGACGCATTTCATGCGTTCCTTGGCGCGTCCGTCCCACAAGGGGAACTGAAGGTTGTCCCGCGCGGCGAATTGGAAACGCCGACGATGCGATACCAGCGTTTGCAGCAGGAGATGGGGGAGCTCGAACACGACCTCGAATTGCTCCAAAATATCTCCAAGGAAGCATCCGACCCACCAACGTACCGGACCATGCTCGCGGGGCTCAAGTCCCTCCAAGCAAACCTGAGCCAACTGCAACTAGATCCGTCTGTCTCGTCCACGCCTCAAGTGCAAGCCCAGCAACAACTCTCGTCGCAGTTGTGGAAGGACATCGAGACATTCCGTCGCGCATCATCCGCCAAGACCCCCGCGGACTCGTCGACCGGCTTGATTGTACGTCTCTCTCTCTCTCGTTCGCTCCTCATCTCGTCATCGTGGTAGTATGAAGTGTTTGCGGTGCAAGAAGAAGACAAGGTCGCGACGTTGAAGCTCGCGGCAGTCGAGCAACGCGTCGCGCAACTCGAGCGCGTGGTCGGCTCGGCGTCCGCGGCGCCGTCGCCCGCCTCCATGTTGCAATCCGTCCAAGAGGTTCCATTGGTCATCATTTTGTCTGAATATGTCACGTAGCTGGAAACGCGCATGTCTCTCTTGAACCCATCGCAAGTCGAGACGTTGTCGGCGCGCGTCGCCGCCCTCCTCCATGACTTGACGTCCATTGCCAAGCTGCAGGAAACCAATCCCGTCGCCCAACAAGCTTTGGCGACGGCCCAAGAATCTGCCCAATTGAATGTCATGTTCGATCAACTCCAGGTTCTCTCTCCTCGGTCTGCCTGGTCCACCCTCATTGAAATCGCTAGACTGTTGGCACAACCGCCGCGGCCTTTCCCCACTTGGTCGATCAAATCGCGAGTTTCAAGGCGATCCATGACGACGCTGCCACCTTTAGGTACCTTTTTGCATCCTGCGTTTCGGTAGCTCATGACCTCGAAGCCAACGGTTGACGGCCCTCGAACGCAACACGGACCAATTGAGTGCGATCTTGTCGACCGACGCCGATCTCCTGCGCAACGTACGTAGTAGTCTTGCCTCGACCTCAAGTTTCATGTAGATGGAAGACAACTTGACGGCCAATTTGAGTGTCTTTCAGTCCAACATGGAGTCGTTGGACCAGCGCATGCAAGCATTGTTGTTGCACTCGACATGAGAGACATTAGTCTATATTATACACTCACAGCTCTGCTTTCCACTGACTGAGCGCGGCCGGGCCACTCTCTCTCGCGTCCAAATAATCGTTCAACGCTTCGCGAAAGTCCTGGATGCTCGCGGCACCCACGGGCGTGTACGTCGTCCGCAGCGTCGCGCGTCGGTACACTTGGTCTGCAATGTCCGCCAGGAGCGGGTACCCGATCTTGGCAAAGAGGTCACAGAGAAACGCTTTCGTCCGCGTCGTTGTAAACTCGGCGTCGTCGACCCCGAGCGCCGAGTACTGGTTGGGGTAGAGCAGTTCGTGCGCGTGCACGTCGTCGCCGTAATTCTACGCGCGCGTGTGTCATCATTCCACGGACGCCACATTTCTTTACCTGCGCATCGGCAATCGATCGCTTTGCCGGCGGCGCCACGTCGGACCGAATACTCGGGACACCAAAGCTGCGGTGCTCACCCGTCGCGTTGGCCCACCCGCGGTTCACAGGTTTGCCCAAATCCGCATCGGGCTGCTGCTGCTCAAACGAATAGCCGCCGTGGATGCATTCGGCAGCGTCGGCGGCCATCTTGGGGGGCTTGAGGCCAAAGATGTGGTCTGGGTCGACGTGGCTAAAGCCAAGGTTGCGTGGCTTCCCCAGCATGTCCATCGTGTTCTTCATGTCCTCGACGTTCTTGGTCGTGATCACGAGCTTGGACACGTGTTCGTCCATCTCAGGGTTCAAGATCGCGTGCACGCCGCCCTCGTCGCGCTTTCGATTCTGCCCAAACCGTGCCTTGTGCAAGTCGAACGGAATATTGTCGTAATGGCGGTCCTTCTGTTCCCCCGGGTCGCTGTTACCGTGGCTGCGCTTGTACAGCGCCTTGGATTCCGGCGTCTCGGTGAATGGGGTGCCGTAGATGATGTCCTTGGCGATGTTTTGGCTGTTGGGCGGCCCCGATGGCGCGCCAAAAGTTGCTTTCGCGTCAAACGTGTGCCCCCGAGTGTACGAGACGCCAAGCGGCTCCCGCTTCGAGCTCAAGTAGAGCGCTTCGAGTTTGGCCTGTGTGATCAACGCATGCTCGGTTGGGATTTTGGCCGGCATGACGTCCTGGACGAGATGAGAGAGGACGGGAGGAGGATCGTACCCCGACGTGGTCGCTGTTCTTGGACGTGATACCAAACTTGCGGTTCGCGTCCATCTGCTTGACGTCGTCAATCAACCCGGGGTGGACGATCCGTGTCCCCGGCTCGGCGAAATACGACTTGCGGTACTTGCGGACCGACTCGGGCGTCGTGGGCCGCGGCACAAAGTTCAAACACGCCGACGACGATTCAGACGCAGGGGGTGTCTGCTTCAAACCGGCATTCTAGACCGAGGGATCATCGTGATGAAGAGACGGACGGCAGACGCACCGACGGAAGCGGCTGGCGGCGCGACGCGCTCATCGAGCCCAAACTATATTTGGACCGTTTCGTGCGGGAGTTTCGGTGCGTGCAAGGCGGGTCTTATCCGGATAATTTGAAAATCGGACGGATACATGGTGCGCGAAATCTCCATTTGACAATTCGACGACAGGCGACAAAATGGTGTCCGGCAGCATCGGCGCGCTCGACGAACTCGACGCGCTCCTCGGGGACATCCAGCAGAAGACCGCCTCCGCGAGGGAAGTGTGCATGAAAGGAGTCGACGCGGACGCATGCCGTCCTGCCGTGACGAACATCATCAACATACTCGATACATGTGGAAAGTCCATCCAAGCTGCCTTGGATCGATGCTACCGAATCCTGGACACCAATAACACACCTGTGGGCGGCCCCATGGAAGAAACATCATTACTTGGCGATTCCATGACGCCGATGCAACTGGAAGACACTACGATGGACGTCCCAGAGGCGGCACCCACATATACAGTGGCCCCTCCGCGCCTCCTTCGCGCTAATGCCGGCGTCTACGACATGGAAGACGACGAGGAGTCCCCCAAGCCCAAGAAGGCCCAATCATATCCCTCTCAGGTACATTGGTATCCCATTGACTCTCCTCTGCCACCCTTCCTTCACACTTCCATCGTAGCTGTCCCTTGAAACCGTGAACCATCTCCTCTTTGTCATCCACGGCATTGGCGAACATGGCGACTTCAAGGACGGTCAGTGGGACGACGATACATGGACTGAGAATGGCGGTGGCGGGAAGAACCGTCTCTTCCGTGAGCTCTTCCGGTCCACCCGCGACACGTACTTTTCATCGTACGTCCATGCCCATCCTTCGCATTGTGACTTGACCAGCGAGGTTCCCCTTGCGTTGGAGATTCAGTCGATCGAATGGCACGAACAATTGCACGCGACGGGCGTCGACGCCGTGTTTGACAGGATTTCTCCGGACGGGTCTCACAAGTACAATTTTGTTTTGCCCCATGTGATCCTGAGCCCGCGTATATAATCCGTATTTGCTGTAGACTCCGCCACTTCAACAAGACTGCATTCATGGACCTTCTCTACTACGCAGCACCGACCTTTGGTCAGCTTGTTCTCGATTCGGTGGCGTCGCAGATGAACACAAAGTTTGCGCGCTTTGTGGTGCAACATCCAGGTACGAGGCATTGTCATCAACTCTGCATCTGTCCGTCGCCAACCGATGGTGACTGTAGGCTGGAATGGCAAAATATCCATCTTTGCCCACTCCCTCGGCAGCGTTATTGCCTTTGACCTGCTCACACACGCCGACTCGACGACGCCTGCCTCGTCGCACCCCAGTGTAACTTTCCCATCTCTCGACTTTGCCGTGGAGAATCTCTTCTGCGCCGGCTCGCCTGCCCCTCTCATGGTGCTCTCGCGAGGCGAAGTCCAACTGGACACCCACGGCGCCTTTGTTCCTGGCATTTCACTGCCAAAATGTGCCCGTTACTTCAACTTTATCCATCCGTCGGATCCGATTGCGTATCGCGTCGAGCCCCTTCTGTATGACGATATTCTCCCTGCCGTCCACCTTCCCTCGGTATCTTCGCTATTCGCGTACAAATCTAAACATGCGTTTCTCTCTAGGTGGACACGCACAAATCGTTTGCCGATATTGCCGCGCTCGTTGCCGCCTCATCGGACAACCGAATCGACTATCTCGTGCGACGCCGCGACGCCGGCGGCGCCATGATGGAGCTCGCCTACGCGCCGTCTTCGCACAAGTCGTACTGGACGTCACCTGAGCTTGTCCTCTTTGCGCTCGTGCAAATCTGCCGCCCCGTCATTGACAAGTTGGCGCTGTACGATGCCGCAATGCTACCGCGGCCAACTCTCTCGCCGC
This sequence comes from Aphanomyces stellatus, assembly GCA_009835185.1. Taxonomy (NCBI): domain Eukaryota; phylum Oomycota; class Saprolegniomycetes; order Saprolegniales; family Verrucalvaceae; genus Aphanomyces; species Aphanomyces stellatus. Next base: position 10,247 of record VJMH01005982.1, on the reverse strand, counting down.
GCCGCGTCGTCGCATTCACGCCTCACAAGAAAGTCACGAAGGCCACGTCTGTTGTCGTGCGGGACGGTACGACAGGGTCGTGGCATCCGCGCGTCGTGCTCTTGGCCAACCAGCATCTCTACTGCGTCCGCGCGGCCAAGGACATTGCCGTCGGCCAAAGCTGGTCCATTCCGCTCACGCAGGCCGTGTCCGTTGCCACCGTCGACGCTTCGGCCCTTCAACTCAAGGACGACAACGCGAGTGGCGGCAGCACTATTCTATTGAAGGCCGAGACGCCACGTCTTCGTGACGAATGGGTCGCGGCGATTCAACAACGCCTTGCCGAAGCCACGAGTCGTCCATCCAGGACGGGCACCGCAGTGGATGTGGACGGATTGGGCATTGGCCCATCGTCGTCGTCGTCGTCATCGCTCTCGATCGAGTATTTTGGTGCTGTCAAGACTGGCATGCTCACGCAAGGGTGGTCGACCAAGTGGATCGTCTTGACAAAGACACACATCCGAGGCTTTGACGCGTGTCCGACCGTCGAGACGTGGGCGCAGTTTTCCATCACGACGGTGTTTGTGTCACGGGCCCTGAAGCGATTCCGCTTGGTGAGTCCCGATGGGACATCCTTCACGTTCAAGGTCTTGTCGCACGAGACGTTTCAGAGGTGGGAAGAAGCTGTGCGCGGGCGGAAGCGATGCGTGATGCTCGTCGAAGACGACGGTGGGGCTGGCACACAAAGCTAAAGTGCCGGGTAGACAAAGTACACACACACACACACTTTGTGGACGACATGGTGTGCGTACCGCATGAGACGGTACACCCAGAGCATAACGTTTAACACTCAGCGCTTTTGTCAACCCCAACCACCACGAATCGCATATCTCCACGAAGTTGTCTCTGCAAGACACCCTCAGTGAATCGTCCCATTCGAGTCAAGAGTTTGCTTTGTGATTCTGAGTGGCTTCAAAGCGATGTTTCAACACGACCAAGTGTCCCATGCTGTTAAATAGGGCCGTGACACGCTCGCTACAAGCGGTCGATTCTTGCGATCACTTCCTCAACGTCGTCTGTCATGGCCCAGAGATCTGCGATCCGCGCATGCACCGACTGATGAAACAATTTCTTGTGCGACTCGGCCTTGGTCAGCGCTTGGCGCCGACGGATGCCTCCACGGTGGTGGCCCCCCGCCCATCCGCCGCTACCATCGCCGTCGTCGGCAGCTGGATTAGTCTCGTCTCCTTCCTTGGAGCCACCCTCGTCGACAAAGCTGTGCACTGCGTTGCGGCACTCTCGCCGATGGAGGGCGTCCCAAAAGGCGGCGCAGACAGCGCGCATTTGCTTGGTCTCGCGGTGGCCTTCTCGAAGGATCACGAGGTCCATTTGATGCCACCACGACCGCACGACACTCTTCTCGGTCGGGTTCAACACTGTTGGCGTCAGCGATTTGTGTTCGTGGTACCCGCAGACGATCTCGCCCGCGACTTGGGCCCGCTTGACCAGTTGGTAGAAACTCAGGTGGTCGTCTTTTTGGCAGTATCTACAACACATGTCTCCCAAATGGAGGAGTGGGGTTGGGTGTCTACCTCGTCGCGGGCACGACATCGAACGATGCCCCGCGGCCACTCAACAGTTCGTCCAAGAGGTGCTTTACGAGGCGATTCTCCGACACCATGGCCAACATTCGGCTCGTCTACAACGACAACTCACTTTGATGTCACAATCCCAACCCGCGTACGAGTTCATTCGTTTGGGCAAATTCGCTGCGGTGGCCAATCTGCGGGTTCTCCTCGATCGTCTTTTGGGTGCGTGGGTCGAGCATCTCGGCGATACATGGCGTCAGCTGATGCCGCGCCCGCAGGTCCGCGGCCACGCCGCCGCCAAACAATTTCTGCACCCGCTGCTTTTGCTGGTCGATTTCGACGCTCCGGAGCATGAGCACGGACGCAAGCACGTGCGAGTCGCTCTCGAGTACGTCTGACTCGCGCGCCGCATCACTCACGACCATATACGCGTCAAAGTTGTGCAGTTGGATCTGCGTCACGTGTCGCCGCACGGCTGGGTTGCCTTGGGTGTGCACGAGTGTGATGTTGGCGAGCGCGCGGACGTCGAGCCCGTCGTCACGCAACATGGCGTTGCGTTCGTCGGCTGGCACTTCGTTGAGCAGGTGGACGATCGTGCCTGGGGGTGAGAGCGCGTTGAGTAGTCGGAGCATGTCGCGGATGTCACGCCGCCAACCGCAGATGAGGATCTTTTGGGGCATTGCGGGGGGATCGAGGATCGGCGGCGGCGACGCAAACTTGTCGGTCGCGTCGTTGGATTGTGGTATCGACAGCGGCGTCACGGGTTTGTACGAGTCGTTGTCTTCGGCGAGGACGAGCAGCGCGTCACCAGGTGCGAGCGGCCGGAGCATGGGTGGTGCCAGGTGGATCTTGCCCTTGATATCTTTTACGCCCAGCGGAATCGCGTCGGGAAAGCGCGCGGCGAGTTCCCCGAACGGGAGACCGACACAATCGGGCCACTCTTCAAAGTAGAATTCGTTGCCGGAAAACCCAAGCAGCGAATCGTAGACTAGTGTTGGACTCAGAATCAGAATCAGACCATGGGCACCTTTGGCGAGGCCAGGGGACCGACTGCACATGACGAGGAGGCGGCCCATGATGTCATTTGAGACGAGGCTTTCGAGTATGGACCCGCCGACCAATTCAAGCAACGGCTCGTTGTCAATGTCGCTCGTGTCGGCCACGACGTGTCCGTGCAACTAGATCGAATCAGAATCAGAATCAGAGTTGGAATCAGTTCAAACGGCAATGTAGCCAGTCTAGGAGTGCAGAGTGGTACCTCGGAGAGACTGTTAACGGCGAGGATGATCCGAAGCAGGTTTGCGTCCGACTTGCCAGCGTCGCGGTCGGTGCTCATGACACAAATGCTGCGCGCGGTGGGCGCCGCGACCATGTTCAAGTCGGCCGAGAGAAGCGGGTTCCCAGTTCGAAAGACGATGCGCGTGCCCTGGAGCGAAAGGTTCTACGCACGGAATCAGACTCGGACAGGATAAGAGCAATGTCGGACGTTGGATTCGATGTCAAGGGCCATGAGTTCGCTGTCCAGTTCGGCGAGGACGACAACGACGCCACCGCCTTCACTTTCGTTGGCGTTGCAAATCTCTTGGATGTAAGGCACCGATTTGTCGGACCAGCCCAAGATGAGCTACACGAGGATGAGATCTCACAGAGAGGCACACGGACCGAGTGGTTGAATTCGACAACTTGGGTCCGGCCGTGCTTGAGCTGGTCCATCTTTTCACGGATGCTGTCAACGACAAACCCAACGACAACAGCAAAGTAGAAAAACCCGATCAACGTGAGGAAGAACGCGACGGCCATTTGTGGCTACTCGAATGTCAACATCATGACACATTCCATCGTCTTGTACATGTGTCTTGGCGTGGTTTTGCGTCCCCGTGTCAGTCATGTATGTCCAGACACGCCACACCGAATTGCTGTAGCCGACCGTGTCAACAGCTGCGACGATCGGACCAAACCCAAACGCCATGACGACGCAGAGCACGACGAGCAGGATGGCCTGACCTTTGGTCTCCGAGATGAACGAGTCGATGAGGTAAACGAAACGTGCCAGCGACTGCCGTAGCTTCTGCCTCGGACCAGTGATGCTTGGCGTGGATGGGTCATCTTCGTGCTTGTCGGCTGCGTCGTCGTTGGGTGCCTTGGCAATTAGGGCGTTTCCGACATTTGTGATGCGCTCGGACCCATCCACGGCTTCCCCCACGAGCTTCCCCACTACTGGCGCTGGATTGTCGGAGGAGGATGCGGCGGACCGTCGGCGCATCGTTACGCTCCTCGTTGCATGGGCAGTCGATGTAACGACTCTTTAATTGAAACGTCGGATGTGTGTATTATTTTAATGGGTTTGGTCACTCGTCGCCGTACGTTGGGGAGACTTTGTTGGCGTCGAGGAATTGGTCCAACGTGGACGTGCCGCGGATGTTGTTGGCGCACATCGTCTCAATGTGGCACAAGTACGTGTTCAAATACTTGCACTTGGCCGCGAGGTAGACCGGGTCGACTTTGCCCCACAGACGCGTGGACGGCAACGGCGGCATCTGCTCGTGGGGAAAGATAAGCCGGAGTTGGCGGTGGAGTTCGCGGAACGCGCTGAATCGCCGGAGGATTGTGGGGCCGCCACTTGCGCGGATTTGGAACGCGGCGTACTGGCCCTTGTCGTCGTTCAGGACAAAAAACTTGTCGACTGTGAGCCGATGGGTCGCGGGCAACTGCGAGTCGAGGGAAACGCCAAGTGCACTGCGTTCGATCACGTCCTCTTGCAACTTGACGACGCAGCGCTCGATCTGCTCCAAATTTTGTTTCCAGAGATCGAACGTGCGCGAGTCCTTGACTTTAAAGTCCAGCGTCGTGCCGGTCTTGGTCACGATGCGGAGGAGGCAGCGCTTGGGATAGGCCAGCACCGTGGCCTTGTAGACAGGGAACTGGACGAGGCTCAAGAGGTTAGGACATGTCTCATAGCAATCCAGAGCCGACTCGGTCAAAACGAACCACTTGTTGTTCCATCCCTGGGTTTCGTACCAACTCTTGGCCTTTAGAGTCTTGAATTGAAGCATGCTAGTCTTCAGGGCTCCAAAGTACTCGATGCTTGCGCCATTGGGCAAGTCCAGGCCCGTCGACAAAATTCCCGCTCTAAAGACACTGTCAAAGACCACCAGCCGCAGTGGGTGTACGGTTGGGGCAACACAGGATGCGGAAGAGCGTGGATGGCGTGGTTGATTGCATCTAACCATTCGTTGCGCAGCTCCGTGGTTGTGGCGCGGAGGATTTGCGTGGCCTGGACTGCGTTGGACGACGGAGGTGACGCACTAAAGAGGTTCATCGCGACGGGGGTCGGGGGGTCGTGCGGGGTCACTTTGAGTGTGAAGGCGTCGTCGCCGAGTTGCACGCCCATTTTCTTGTGGAGGGGGATCGACCACCGCTTCCTGCATCCGACGTCGTCTGCGTTCGACGATAAATAGACACGTTTGTGGTCCATGACGAGTGTACGCGATTGCCACACGCCCGTGGCGCGGTCGCGCGCTAGGACAGTCGTGGCAATGTGGACTTTGGTGTGGGGGGTAATGGGAACAAGGCCCTTGGGACAAAGCGCGGGCAGGGGTCGCTGCGCACTCATGTAGCGGCGCAATTTATTTACAACCTACGCACACGTCAATTGCCATGTGCAACTGTGTGGTACTCACGGGTCGGCAAATCTGCATGAGCGTAAACATGACAACGTCGTCGGAATCCCAGCAGGCAGAATGCGACGCGGCGGCGTACGCCATTTCGATCACACCTTCCCGGCCGCGACGCCGCATGACGTAATCAATGCGGGGCGAGGTGAAGCCTGAGGCAGGCGCAGTAATTCGCTCCCACAACTCTTGCATTTTTGAAAACGTCATGTGTTTGCAGTGTTGGGCCTACTCGATGAGATTTAACAATCGCAGAGGAGGACGACCATACTTGAATCAATTGCACCGGAGGCTTGTCGTGCATGTCGGGGTGGATCAACGGTTCAATGCGGTAGGCAATCGGGTCAATGGGGTGGAAAATGTTGTAGTAATTGGTGCATTTTGGCATCTTAATGCCTGGATTGAACTTGCCATCTTGGAGATCGAGGTCCCCACGCGATAAAATCATAACTGGGACTGGTGATCTATCAATATTGTCAGGGTAATATCCTGACAAAGAGTATCAATACCCAGCCGCAAAGAAATTCTCGACGTCGAAGTCCAGCCCAGAGAATTTTACACCATTCTTTGCAACGCTTCCCGCAGGATGCGTCAAGATATCGTACGTGATCACTGTACCGAGCGAGTGGGCAAAGATTGAAATCTGTCCATTCCAACCTATGGCAAATGATTCGTCTTGCCGATGCCTCTCGTTCCAATCTACCTGGGTGCTCGTCCATAAAGACTTTGTATTTTGTGTTGAGTTGTTCTGTGACGGAATTGATCACAATTTGACCGTAATTCGGCGAGAGGTAGTACAAGATATCCATAAATGTGTCCTTGTTGAACTGGCGGATGCTACAGACACAACATCCAGATCATACCGATGGAAATCATGCTTCTTACCCTTGGGAGCCTTCGGGACAAATGATATCAAAGACCGAGTCGACGCCCGTTGGATCATGTAGTTCTTCGTGCCACTCGATGTTTTGAATTTCCAGCGCCAGTGGAATCTCCCTAAGAGTCCCGTCATGTCCATCAAGTCCATAAAGCAGTGTCAACGTACTTGAAGTGACTCGACTGCATGGTTCGGAACATTTCTCGAAACGCGCGGTTCGATCCCGCTGTCGTAGCTTCCGTCGTCTGCTCGACGAATTCGTTTTCTTTGAAGTCACCGTGGCGCCCAATCCCATGGATGACAAACATCAAGTGGTTGACCGTGTCCAAATAGAGCTGCAGAAACGGACATCAAGACAGAGGCACGATTTGTACACACGCGTACCTCGGGCGGGAAATCGAATCCTTCCGTTTCTCCGCCGTCGTCGTTCGTGGATGACGCGACCGACGACTTGCGGTGGTGAGGTTTGGCCTTCTCGCGTTGCTTCTGGGCCTGGACATGGGCCGTGAGGAGATTTATGCGCTGATCCGGGTTGGCCAACAAGCGCGCGAAATCCAAAATGAATTCGGCGATCAAGTTCTCCGCCATCTGCGTTTCCAAATACATGTAGAATTCGTCGGCCGATTGCTTCCCCGTGCCAAAATCCATCGCCTGCATTTTGAAGGCTTCGAAGCGTGCGTCGTCGGCCAGCGCGGCCTGGATGCGCGCAATGACAACCCAGTTCAGCTTTTCTGCTTCGTCGCCGTACACGGGCTCAATATCGGGGAGGTCGATGTCGTCGTCATCGTCGTCGTCAAATTCGTCACCTGTCTCGGTCATTTCGTCTTCCTCCGAGTCGTCTGGGCTGCCGCCAGGGGCGTCGGCATAGATTCCTGTCGCAACGTTTTCTTCGATCGACGACCGATCCGACCTCGCATCATCCTTATCAAGCAGATTGTTGAGAAACATGAGCGCTTTCGAGACGGCGACAGTGCAATCTTCGAGCGCGTGCGCGGCGGCTGTCACAACCTCGTTCTCAAGTTTCACCGAGAGCGGTCCATGATCCTCGGCCGGCGCAGTGACCTTGTGCGCGACAGCAAGGCACGCGCGGATCTCTTGTATCCATGCGTCATATTCGTGAAGGAGCCCGGAGGTTGTCGCGAGATGCATCCCGCCCTTTCTCCCCCTCTTCGAAATGAATCCAATGCAGCAGCAGTGTGTGTCGACGAGCACAACCCTGGCAAGTTCAAAATATTTTTCATTCAAATTGTTTAGCTTGATTTCACTATCGTGCCCTGGACAATTCAAAATAATTCAATTTAACCGCTCAAAATAATATCTTGCGTGCCATTCTGTCATTGTGTACTTCAAAATATATTCAACAAGTGTATTCAATTTCAGAGGTTATCCAGTTTACGAAACTTCATTGACGTAAGCATTCCAAACGCTTTGAATTCGCCCAGTCTATTTCCGAAACAGAAACTATTTTGTTTTCACTATACCATTTTTCAATATTTAATATAGGTGGCACGGAGGTTAACTTCTTGGTATCAGTCGGAATTCGCAGATGCGAGGGTTGATCGAACCCCTTGTGCGCGTCCATGATGGAGCCGTCGTCGCATTTTCGGATGACGCGACCATGCAGCGCGACTTGCGCCAACGTTGCTGCTTCCATCTCGTCCTGCATCTCTGCATGTCCGCCTCCCCTTCCTCCTCCCGGTGATCGGGGTCAGATTCTTGGTTCTACAGTATCCGAGGTGGTTCGAAATTTCCTCGATCTTGAATCGACATGCACATTTTCTCCGCTCGGCTGAGATGCACTCGCAACATTATCAGTCATCGGCGGTGGTGCCGATGCCGCTGTTGCGACTGGCGAAGATCTGCGACTGGGGCGGCCTGCGGAAGGCCTTTGACAAGGCCACCCAAGAACAGATCGAAGCGACCGACGAGTACGGCATGCACGTGCTCCACTGGGCCGTCACGGAAGCCAATATCCCGATCGGACTGCTCGAATATCTCATCCGCGTCTTCCCCCATGGCGTCCGACTCTTCTCGAGCGGCGGCTTCCTCCCGCTCCACCTCGCGCTCATGGCCGGCGCGTCCGTCTCGCGCATCGAACGCCTCGTCGAGTCCTTCCCCCAGAGCACGACGCTGCCGATTCCATCGGGCCACACGCCGTACATGATCTACCAAGAGCGGCTGCCCATGGACACGCAGGCGCTGAAGCGCGCCGACGGCCAGCCCGGCACCGCCGTCCACGCGGTCCACGTCTGGGGCAACATCCTCGTCGGCCATGTCCTCAAGAGCCCGCATTGGCGGTTTGCCCAGGCATCGACGACGACGCCGGCGCCGCTTTACCGCGGCCGGTCGATCCCGCGGCGGCTCTCTGCATCGGGCTCGACCAACTTTACAGCCTCGCCCATCATGCTGCGATCTGACAAAGTCCCGCCGCCCTCACACACCCCGTCGTGGTACGAAGTCGAAGAAGATCTCGGGGATGCGTTCGACTGGAGAGAAATTGGCCGGCGCATGGCGGCCGACGAGCCCAAGCTCGACGACATTGTCGACGACAAGCTCTCTTTGCTCGTCCATGCCGCGACGCGCGCGCCGTTTGAGCTCTTTGAGTGGATCCTCTCGCTCTGCCCCGAGTGCGCGCGCATGAAAACGAGTGCGGGGCTCCTGCCGCTCCATGTTGCCATGACCCAGCACGCGTCGGCGCGGCGGCTACAGAAGCTTCTAGACGCATACCCCGAGAGCATCCACGTGCTCACGCGGGACGGTGAATCTGCGTGGATGTTGGCGCAGAAAGTCCAGTCGGGTCCGGCTACACAGGATCTCTTGCGCCAAGTGGGGGCAACAGTCGCGTAAATAACCCTTTCGGACGTGACATCTGTGGGTTCATCGATATTATCTTGGTTTTAGTAGGTCTTAAGGGCCTTGGTTACAAAAGCGCGAAAATTTCAAGGTATACTTAACGCAATATATATTTTTCCACTCGCCTACAACACCCGAAACGGTCAACTCGTTCACACAAGAACGGCGCCGCGGGCTTTGACGGCCGCGGCCCACTCGAGATATTGATCATCCTGCTTGAATTGGATGTCGAGGTGAATGCCCGTGTGGGAGGACACGCGAAGGATGGACCGATGACGAGATTCCTGGATGGTCGAGTCCTGGAGCTTGACAACGAAGAGCGCTTCGAGACTCGGTTCCGTGTCAAAGCAGTCGAGCGTCGCGTCTGTGAGAACCATCCACCGGCGGGACTTGCCGTCGCGGCGGACATGTCCAGTCTTGCGAGCGCCAAAGTAGTCGACGAACCATTCCTTGGGCGTGTCCAGCCCCGTCGCGTGGACGCGTCGACGGGCGGCACGGCCTTGGTTTGTCTGCTTGCATGCGTCAATCACATCCTGGATCTGTCGGACCCAGTCGTCCCGCTTCGCGACCGACGCGGCCGTGTACGTCTTGGGCTCGTTCCCATCGTCGCCGTTGTGGAACAACGAGGTCAGGATGCGTTCCTTGACGTCCTGCAGCTTGCCCCGCGCCGGCGCGATCGTAAAGCTCGGCTCGCCACCCACGTCCGCGCCCGCCGAGACGGTCGTGTCCCCCGTGAGTTCAAGCACCCATCGCTTCTTGCACGCGACGTTCTTGACGCGGCGCACGACAAAGAGATGCGCGTCGTCGAGGAGCACAACGCGCGCGTGGTGTGCGACGTGGTGCTTCACGGTCGCGCTCGCAACGAGGTCGACGCACGTGGCCGGCGAGAGTGTTGCAAGCGCGTGGCGGTGTGAGAGCGCGGGCATGGGTCGTCCACTGGCGGCGTACTGGCGTAGGGCGTCGGCGACGGGTCGGGCCATTTGCATGAGTACAAAGAGGACGACGTCTTCCGATGCCCAGTACGTTGAATGGGCGGCGGGTGCGTTGGCGAGTTCGAGCAGCCCTTCCTGGCGGTACCGGCGCGTTTCAAAGTCGAGGCGCGGCGCGGCATTCTCGTCCGCGGGTGTCGTCAAAGTGTCCCACAGCGCCGCGAGCGCTTGGAACGTCATTTTCTCATGCTTGCACTGATGGGCCGAGACGAGCGCGACGGACGCCGCGACCGTGCCGTAGAAGAGCGGTTCGACGCGGTACGCGATTGGGTCGGACGGATGGACGAGG
>VJMH01005956.1:0-17049 GCA_009835185.1 Aphanomyces stellatus | reverse complement strand
ACCCGTGTGCTGCATTCCAACAACCCAAGACACAATGTCGTCTTCGCATGACTGAGGGAGGACCGCCTTCCGACCGCGCTTCCCTTGTTCAACAGGTTGGTTCAGACGTCGTGCCTTCACGTACTTCTTGAGGCTTGACAGTCCGATAGGTGAGGTTCGTGCGACAACTGCCATCTTCTCTCCGCCAACAACGACTCTGTCGACAGCTTTGATGATCTCTGCGGGCTGCAAAAGCTTGGGCATGGTGGCAAAAAACAACAAATGAGCCGCTACGCGACTCATTTGTTGTTTTCGCGCCATAACTCACGCAATATCGCCCGGTTGGCGCCAGTCGATGCAGCCAATCAAAACGAAGATTTTGGCACCAATTTGGGCGAAAACGGAGCAAAATTGACTGAGTTATGGCAAAAAAACGTTTTGCTCTTACTATAAAAGACTTTTGGCCAATTAAATCTTAGTGGAGGTTGTTTTTGTCCAATGATTTTCATTCAATCAACTTGATTGGTCAAAATTTCAATTTCGGTTGCTCTTTCGATGTCGGGTGCTATTTCGGTGCCTTACGTTAGTCTCAATAGTTTGACTCTATAGCCGTAAAACAGCCCTGCAAAAATCTCATTTATGAGCGTGTGAAACATGTACTTTCCCTCGTTCGGTCGATGAATGGTCGGTCTGTTGTTGTGGATTGATTTGCTCCATGCAAAACCTGGATTTCCAAATATTTGCGACGCGGCAGTACACTTACACCTGCATATTTCCTGGGTTTGTACTGCAGAAAAGGATTTGTTGCCTATAATATGCAGGGTATTGTCGATTTGGATTTTCAGTTCAGTGTGGTTACAATGACAAAACAATGTGGTCGAAAAGTTCCATCGGCTTAAATCCATGTAAATATATTCCACCTGTGTATCTCTTGCTGGGGAACCAAAAAGCATTGGACTGTATGTCAGCTCAGTTCATTGTTCTACTAGATGGCGCCGTCACTTCCTTTTAGAGTTGGTTTCCCATTCAAGGCCAGTCCCCTCAGCGCTTCCGCATCCACTGGCGACGCAGGTTTCGCGGTTGGACTTCTGAGCTTGTACGTTTGATTGCACCTGTATCTTTGCTTTTTCTAATGCCAGTAATATCTCGCCAGCAGTTGGCCAATGTGGCTGCGATAGGAGCACCTTCAACGCAACAACTTCTAAAACCTTTACGATAACGCTGTCAAATTGACCGAAACTCCATGGCATTGGTTGTGCGAAACCCAAGTTATGCATCTGCAACATTTTATCCGTTGTAAATCGCATGACTTCGTGAACCGGTCGACGGTAGGCATGACATGATGGCTCTGTCTGTTTTAAGAGGTGCTTGGCGCAGGTCATGCAAAGGGTGTTGTGGCCACACGGGATACACGCAACATCCTGGGGTCCATCCAAACACACAATACAGGGGCTTCGGTGGGTCGCATAGAGTCCAAGAGTCGACCCCATCTCAAACGATGTTTTGCTGCCTGGTTCCGCTTGAGCCAACGCCGCCATTGGCGGTTCCCTCTTGGGTGCAGCGCTAGCCTCCATAGACACGTCGTTGCCTTTGATTGATTTCTTCGTCCAGGCACTTGCTGTTGGTTTGTTTTGTCGACGGCGCCAGAACCGGCGGGGATGGCTGAACACGTGCATTTTCAACTATGGAAAAACTCAAAGTTTTCGGGGGAGCCGATGGCGACAGGTGTTGACTACGCTCAAACGAGTCGTCACTCCACAACGTGGCCTTGTTTTATGTGTGTTCTTGATCCTACAGGCAAGGATCGCAGGTTATTCGATGCGTGAATAAGTCGATTGGTTATATACCTCTCGTAATTTTGAATAGCGGGTCGTTGGCTTTTTCAGGCGACAGCATCGGTGTCGTGCTCGTTATGTATTTTGTCTTTTGGCTGGCGTAGACCAAGCAACCGGCAAGACAGACGACAGCAGCGCGATCAAGCCCACTATACCATCCGAGAGACCCTCTATTTTCACATGAGATCAATGCGTGCACATCATGACATCGTACTTGTAATCACACACACGGTAAAGCTAAGATTTCCAGATAGTGTTTGAACGATGCCTTTGTTGCGATTATATGCAGAAGAGTCGCCGATAGTAATGGCTGAATTGATATAGTTTTCCGCCGCCGTAAACCTTTGAAGGCTTCTAAATGTTGCAGCATCCACGTTTCAAGAAGTAATTGTCATGTTTTCAAATCTCCTTGATGTCGCGTCCCAGTGTTATTACCATAGAAAATTTTACGTACACTGACTTGAGGGGCAGGCCAGCTTCGAGTATGGTGAGCCGCGTCAAGTATGGATTGCACGCAAGCAACCTACAGGGGACTAAAGATCCGAATGATAGTGTGATAGGCTTACATGTATTCAATCTGGTCAAGAGACAATTCGGTGGCGTTCGGAGTGTTAATTCTCGAACAAGCGATTCAATGCTGGGGGAAGAGTTTCCAATAATGACGCAGGAAGATCGGGACAATTCTCGACAGTTCTACAATATTATGTGAAGTTGATTCAGAAAGTGCAATCACCGTACAATTTTTTTGGAGTCCCTGGTAACATCTTAGGCCACTGTTACAATTGAACGATGTTTAGGTCTCTAATACACGCCATTTCTTTCAAAAGGTGGCCAAATGGGAACAGTTTTGTGAGCGTGGGAGTGTACGGTGGCACGGCCGTGTTTGCTATATTGTAGAGAGTTCTTGCCATTTCATATCGTTATCCCATATTAGTAGATGTTATTTAATCTTAAATGTCAACCACTTACAGCTCCTCCATCATTGACGGCCATGAAAGTGGAGTCGCAACATTGTTCATGCCCGTAAAATAGCTACAAATGGCATGAGGTGCCAGCAATGACAGCGAAACTGCACATTTACTTGGCAGTCTGGGGCCACTGAAACATGGATGGGAGAATTAAATTAGACATGCTAGTGAATATCTAGTCACCAAGGCCTCAGTAATATATTGTCAAGAGGCAATGTCGTTCATTTGCGTCACAGTGTTGAGCCATTGCAACCCCAATGGGAGATTGAGGTTTTCGATGTTCCTGAATGCTCTAAATGTAACCACGAATACATCAACAACAACTCCCGTGGTTTCGTCTCTGTACCGTTTCGTTACATTCTTTGGCCACTCAATCGTCGATGGGATGTTGAAGGTGGCATGGTCATCGAATTCCCTAGCCATGAATGTGTTAATCGACCTTTTTGCCACATCTTGTCACCTACAAGCTCGTCGTGGCGTCTGGAAGACAGTCTTGAAGAAATCCACTGCCAAACGACGATTCATGTTTCTCGAGGCAGTGAATCCCCTAATCCAGCGACCACGGCGTTAATTGTGGGGAAGGGATCAAACGAAACGTACCAGCGACGACTTGATTTTGAGATGTCGCCCACCGCGTTATAGATGGTGCCGCGGGGCAACAGCACGCAAGCCTTGTCCACGATGCATAGTCTACAAACTTGTTGCCCAGCGACTCGGGGCTGCACAGCGCTTCGTCCCACACACGAATGGCAGTGACCTCAGCAGGGAAATCCGCATACGGGCAGTCAGCTGTCGTCTTTGCCTCTGCTGTCGCCAGGATCGTCAAGAAGACGACGATCTGTTGGACGACAAAGCACCTCATCGGAAATAAGCGAGAAAAATTACTGCTTCAATTCAGACAAATATTCAAACACAACTTTGTCGACTGACATTTGGAGAACGATATTGTCTTTTCCTCGTCAACCTTGGACAAGATATCCTCTTTTCCTCGTTAACCATCAACTGTCTTTGGTCGACATGTGCAAAATCCCCTGGCTAGTCTCGCCCAGCATCCTCCAACGTCCGCTTCTACCGTCGATATCAGTGCCAGCAACACGGTTGAAGTCCGCCTGCCGTTCATCTGTGAATTGATCATGCCTCGCGTGGCTCCATTGCGCCGACACCACTCGCTGTTATTTCCTCGTCAACCTTGGACAAGACATCCTCTTTTCCAATGGTATGTTTGCGATTGGCTATTCGTTGTAGTCATCACTGTTTACATAGACCTCTAGCGTTGAGAAATATTATGTGCTGGACGGCAGGTGATTGCCATTGACCTCTACTGCACGAAATGATACAATATTGTATTTTCAGGATATCATCTTCTCAACCAAACTCAACCAAACTCAACCACATCCGGTTGCAGATGCGTAACTTGCGTTTATTGTGGACATCTCCGGATACCAGGATGAACAATCGTGAAACACTAATCACGATTTCAGCCAGTTTCGTGATGGACTTACAACGAAGTACGAAGATAGCTTCACACATCCACTTCCACACACTTGCCTCACATTCTCCTATCACTTTAGTCCACACGAGCGGCCACCGACTCACAACCACTCCACGTCACGGTGCATATCCGACCGCTCATTTTCCCCAACACCGGGCAGAACACTCCAACTTTCTGCACTCTGATGCTTGCTTGCCCTCAGCTAGGAACATACCTCAAGAACTTACACTGGTCTTTGGTGACGTGGGGAACTCGGGTAGTCGCAGGATGAAGGTGTGGAATCACTCGTCGAGAAGTAGGTACTTCATTGACGCGACTACATTTGATATTTTAGTCCCGATCGGCGCTGAGTGCCTCGAGGCGCCGCTGAGAATACGCGAGGATACACACGTGAATGAAACTAATACTGTAGTATGCAAGAAATCGAAGTGTGCGTTCACTGCAACGACGCTTCCCTCGGACCCAGACGCAACATGGCTATGCTCCATGGAGGGTAGGAAGAAAAGAAGTCTGAAATTTTTCAACGGATACGAAATCACTTCAAAATACTACGTAGTAGTGTCATGATAGAAGCTTGGTTGAAATAGAGTGAGCACGACGCCCATACATGGCTCTTATGTACTACTAACATGAGACTCGACTTGTAGGTCTCAAGCAGGTGCGCCATCGCAGCCTTGTCAGTGCGTGTGCTGACGATGGCCAATTGGACTTGATCAATTGTTGGCGTTGAAATGTTGAGGACCAACGCCATAGTGGTCTCGTCCACAGCCAAAGCCACGCTAGTGTCTTTGGCTTCAACAAAAGGTTTTCTCCAGCCATATCGTCGTCAACTGGTGCCACCACTTGGATCTGTCCTGCCTGGACCAGGTCACAAACGAGTTCAAGCATGGGTACATGGCCATCAATGGCAGCCCAATGGCCATAGTTCACATGGATTTGCATCGTTTGGCCTCCTCGTCGGGGTAATTCACGGACGAGAACGTCGATGATGGCGAGATTGGCAAGCTTCACGGCACGGTCAAAACAAATGGCGTAGAAGTGTTCTGGTAGGCGCCACGTGTCGCCTTGGAAGCACAGACAACGCATCACACGCTCGTCGCTCTTCTCACATAATTCAAGCACAACGCCTTGGACTTCCAAATCGGTCATTTGCACGTGGTCGAGAAGGGCGTCCAGGATGTCAACGTCTTTGTCAAGGCAAGCGACTTCAATGGCGTCAACGATAGCATATAACGCTATGTAAAGCGGAAGCACGTGGATCAGCGCCACATGACCGTGGAACATGGCGTTCTCAAGCACGTATATTAGACAGTCGTCTTGGTTGGGCAAGTTGGCTGAATACGTGTCGAGGAGGAACCGGACAACATCGACATGGCCAGGGGCCGTGGCAGCATTCAACGCATCGATCAATGTCGTCCATCGTTCATCGGATACAAACCCAGCCGCGTGGAGGAATTGCAATGTCTCAAGCGACCCACATGCGACCGCATAGTGCTAAATAAAGTCGTTCAACAAGAGCCTGGGTAAGTTGCGAATCGTTGGATGGACACAATAGACGGTGACTGTGGTGCCTATAAATGGGATGCAGGAAAAGAGGCGAGGCAATCGGGCCGTGCCGTATATGTCCAACCAATCCCGTATGGTATCCATCGCTGCGATACTATTAGATCGTGGCGTCTGAACACGACCGGCGTGAGACGACCGAACGGACGCAAGTCATGGTAGATGCCATCTTGAAATGCAAAGATCAATGGGCTAACGTCAGAGAGGAAGAGGACGGGCGGCCCCGCATCGAGGTTTTGTTTCTTCATTGGATGCCTTCGAAGAATTTCACCTACTGAACGAATGGCAACAATTTCATCCGGCTTGGGACGTGGCAAAAACCATCATTCCAAGGTGTACGTGAATACTAAGGAGCACACCTGAGTGCAGGAAATTGCACTTCACATTTGATCTCTGAAGACAATAGTGTCTTCATATGCAGGCACACTTGGACGGTGTTCATACACCACCGTCGCCCAGTGGACGTTGTCACCGAACTGTGGTTTTGGCCATGCTGGCACGTTCTCGTATCGAATAATTTTCCTTGTGCCCGTTCTATGAGCTTTTTTCAATCGGAATTGTGATGGTCACACTGCATGACTTGGCTATGACCTGAATTGGTACCCCAACTCAGACCACAACCACAAATTGCAACGATTTTTCTATATGAAGAATGACCTAACTCCATCCTACTTCGATTGTACTCAAACCAATTACATTTGTCTCAGATCGAATCAAGATCGCAATTTGTTGGGTGAAAACACCTATTGTGGCTGACATCGATAGTATTGATTCTCTTGACGCAACTTCCAATCACAGTCAACGGTGATTGGACGCTGAATTGACAGTGCTTTTTATTGTTGTTGACCTCCCAAAATACTATTTGCCATGCATTGTCAAAGCACAACTGTCGGCAAGTAACCGAGGTGACAACGACATCCAAATGGCAAGCTAGGGTTGATTGAGCGCGCTGATTGATTCAAGATTGGGAAACTATTCATGGCGTCTAGAAGGAACTGCATGTATTTCCTTGTTCTCTAGAGTTTGTGGTTGTGTCCCAGGCTACATAAATAGTCGAGAAAATTATTGTTAAAATTTGACGTTAAAAGCATGTCCATATTGTCGAGGCTATGCAGGTGACCATGCTGCGTAATATTGCCATCTACGTGGGTCACTTTCACCTGCACTCATTATGTCTCAACGGGTAGGACTCAAGCAGGCACGCCATTGCAGGTTTGGTGTGACGTGTACTGTCAATAGCTGATTGGACTTTATTGATCATCGGTGTCGTAATATCGAAGACTAACCTCATTGTCGTCCCATCCACAGCCAAAGCCCCCCTTGCCAATGTGTGTTTCTTCAGCCAGGTATTTTTCCATGCCATTTCGTTGGCATATATTGTCACAACTTAGATCTGTCCTACTTGGGCAAGGCCACGAACGAGTTCAAGCATGGCTAAATGGCCATCCATGGCTGCCCAATGGACATCGTTCACATGTATTTGCATATTTGGGCCACCTCGCAAAGGCAGTTCACTTGCGAGAATTTCAATGATCCCGACTTTGGCACGCTGCGTGGCGCGGTCAAAAAACTCGACATAGATAGAGGGTGTCTAGGAGACGCAATCGCTCGCCTTGGAAGAAAAACATCGCGCCAAACACACGTCGTCGCGGTTGCACGCTTGAAACAAGAGGTCTCGAACGGTGGAGTTGGTCATTGGGATGTTGTCAAGAAGGACATCAAGGATGGCAATGTCTTGAGGCCAGCAAGCCGAGCGCAGGGCGCTTGTGATGCAGTGCAAGCCAACGCGGGGCGCGAGCAGGCGAACCAGCGCCACTTGGCTCCTGTACACAATTTCATCAAGCACTCGCTCGATACTTTTGACTTTGTCGGCCGCATACGTGTCGAGGAGGAACCGAACAATGTCGACATGGTCGTACGTGGCGGCAGCATCCAACGCCAGCTTTACACCAAGCAGATTGGGGGCAAACCCCACTGCGTGGAGCCATAGCAATGTTTCGAGCGACCCACACTTGGCTGCAAATTGTACGATGCGGTTGTTCAACAAAAATGTCGGATAGGTCTTAGCCAAACATGTCCGGAGTCGAGTGTCGTTGTCATGGATTGCGTAGACAGCGACTGTGACACGCATATATGGGGCGCAATCAAAGAGGCGAGACAGACGTGCCGTGCCATAGCGCTCCAACCAAGGACCCAATATAACAGAGGCAGCGTTGACACTTTCGAGAGAATACAGCTCGGGCGGTTCATACCACATGATGACTGCAGGCGGCGTGATACGATGGAACGGAAGAATGTCATGGTAGAAACCGTCTTGGAAGGCATAGATCAATGGGCCAACGTCGGGCAGGAAGAGGGCGTGCGGACCTGCGTCGATCTTTTGTGTCTTCATTGGATGTTTTCCAACTGAAAGAATTATCCGGATACATGAAAGCAAGACATACAACTCCTCTAGTTATAGAAGGGAGTGTGCATGGCCAATGGAACGATGTCATAAATACAATAACAATGCTCCATAAAAATGAACCTTTCCAAATTCGGTCGAAGGCAGTGTGCCACTCCGGAGTATTGGCATTGAAACTGTGGTCATATACTACCTCTAAATACATCATTTGACGATTTATTAAAGTTAACGCCACAAGTATTTGAGCCGGCGCGCGCGATGTATGCCATTTGAAAACACGCGAGCCAAGGGTTCTGAAAACAACAGTGATTTGAAAAAAATCATATTCGAATGAAAATAGTCCGCCGTGTGAAATCGCTTTGCGCCCCTCGCTTATTGAGTTCGAGGCGTTGAGATGGAGGAAATTATGTCCTATGAGAGAAACAAGCACAGAACCCAAAACTTATTCAAAATTGGAAATAAGGCCGTCACGTCCTTTTCCAGGCTTTGACACAAGTCACCACGATACAATTTATTTACCTCATACAGTACACCCGAGCAATGTCACCTGCTCGTTGCGAGCGGCGACAGAGCATTCGACCAAGAAATTGCCTTCGTGTAGCGGAAGTTGAGTGTATTATTTCGTGCAGCAGTGTCTTAGCCAGGAGCGAATCAAAGCCTTCTTCAACGCAAAGACTTGTTTGTATCCTATTTCGTCAGGAATGTGTTTTGACAGTTGCGATGAACTACATTTTGCATTCGACCTCCAACATATGCCAGCAAAAGGATTAAAATATACAACGACGAACACTCGGTCATTCTTGGGGTCCCAGTCATGTATTTGAGCTCAGCAGACTCTGTCGTTCAGGATGTTGGTTCAATCATTTGATGGAACCAGAACAACACTGGTGCTCACTGCGAAGAAGAAGGTTATTTGGTGTAAGGGACAACCCCGCTTTAAAAATACTTCAAATTATAATCAGTATTTTCTCTTTCATGGAAGAAAATTAATGTGTTATTGCAGTTTACATCCGTGATGAGCAACTCAATCATTTCAATGCTCATGGGTGATCGATCTTGCGATATAATGAAGTGAATTGGCTTCGAGCCCACTCATTCGGTGATGCCCGGGAATTTGCATTCAAAATCTTGCCAAGGCCCCTTGAAGATTTGCTGTCCATGAGGCAACACATGTAACTCAACCGAGCTTTTAACATCGCACTTTGACTTTCAAGCCAACAACCTCGATCATTTATCTACATTTATCTCACCCTCTATTATATACGACAGGCTCGCAGACTCGACTTGTAGGTCTCAAGTAGGCTCCCCATCGAAGGCATGGTGGCTCATGCTATCAATTGCCATTTGGACGTGATTGTTTGTTGGTGTTGTCATATCGAAAACCAATTCCATCTAATTCTCCCTAATCAACGCCACGCTTGCCAATGTCTTTTGCTTTAACAAACGAGAGACTCCACCCGTCATTTCGTGTGTCAACTGGCATAACTTGAATTGCCTGAAAGAGTTCAAGCCTGGGGATATGGCCTTCAGTGACTGCCACATAGAAATCGTACTCATGGGTTTGCATCCTTTGGTCACATCTTGGCGCAGTTCATGGGTAAAAATCGCAACAATGTCGAGGTTGATATTCTGTACGGCGCTGTGAAAACACTTGAGAGCGAGGGCCTCAGTCAGTCGCAATTTGTTGCCTTGAAAGGAAAACCAATGCACCTTAAGCCCGTCATCGCGGTCGAAAATGGCCAACAAAACATCCTGAAAATCGAAGTCGGTGGTGCACGTGTGGTCCAAAAGGACATGCACGACATATATGCGATGACAGCAGCAAGCTGTACGCAGCGCAACCGATCTTGTCCGAGCCACAGTGTATAGCACGTCTCTGAGACTAATGAGTGTGGTGTGTATGTACGTGTTGAGGAGGAATCGGACAAGCCGGGGATGGCAGCAGCATGCAATGTTTTCGTCATAGCATTCTTGTTGGAGACATATCCAGCAGTGTGGAGCCAATGCAATGTCTCGAGAAAGATCTACATTCAACCGAAAAGTGCCAAATGGAGTCGTTTCAATAGAAGTGTGGGATAGGTAAAAGCCAAGAATGCACAGAGTCGAGTGTTGTTGGAATGGATGGAGCAGACCAGACGAGCCAACTGGGGTTTCATCCAAAAATATACTACGTGTAGTAGTTGAAAAAAAGTAAACCTTTTTGTAGTCATTGAAAAGACAGAAAATTGCAGGAAAAATATATTCTATATTTTGAGTGTGTTCTATATTTAGAACTTATCCGTCGTTAAAATGGCCGCTTGAGAATCCAATTGTATATGTTCCGTTGAACAATCCGCTACAACACTGAAACAATCGAAAGAATTTTTCTGGAAATCCATTGATCTATTGAGATTGCGATCATTTTGAAATTTCGTCGACACCAAGGACTGCGAAATTTCAATACGATCAATGGAACTACAACTTCCACCTGTGTGGCCGAATTATGAAATCCAACAGAATAACGACGAAGAGAACGACGTTGAATGGAAAGCAAACGGGCACTATGAACGAAAAATGCTGATTTACGTACCGCTTTCCGCCGTCTAATTTGAAGTAAAGAAGAAGAGTAAATTCAAAGCACTTGCTGGTATTGGAGTACATGGCTGCAAAACTGTTGTTCTGAGCCATATTAAAGATGACCAGTGGATGACAATCATCGCTGTGCCGCTTTACACCACTTGGGTTACTCCGTGGCACCAGCCATTTCACACATGGTTTGCTATGATTGTCCCGTCACCCCTGGATTGGCTCTTTTTATTAATGATTCCATTTCGGCACGCAATATTCTGAGTGAACTTGTCAACATTACAATCAAGGCATCGAGTGGGTATATACTGGAAAGTGACCCATCATGCAATTCACTTTCACTTTTTTTCGCGATCATCACCTTGGATAAAAGAAAGGGTACCTGTAGCGCAATTGTTCACCACGCCAAAATCTAGTAGTTAAAGCGAAAATAATTCTACAGAAACCTATTCATATGTGTGCTACATGCGGCGAAACTGCGTTGGCTATGATTCGTTGGGCGATTGTGAAGACTGTGACATGGCTACATTTGTTGAGACCCATTACATTACGTTCTATCGTCCGTACATGCTCAGTATCTTGGACATTCAATTCGACCAAGTCAAATATATTGATTGGCAGGACGACTGTCGATTCATTTGCGACTTACTGCGTCGCCAAATTTATCCAAGTTCTCGCCCAAGACGAAGGCAGCGACGTAGCCGTTGTGAGGCGTGTGATCCAAGACATGCTCACGATTACATACAAACCAACTGGCGTTGCCGCTCTGCGCAAGATATACAAGGTCTGGGAATCGTTGATCCAGGACGACGAAGATCAATCAATGAACTCCTGTCTTTCATTGGATTTGGTTGTGGTATTTGGGTGAAGAGGAGTTGAAAGCGATTTGTACATATTTTTTTCAGACTAGTAAACCTCGACTTAGCATTGAATTTCAAAATTATTGCAATGGAACTATATATGCAGTAGTCGCTCTTGCTTGTATTGTCGAGTTACGCGTATTTGCTGCTCTTGATGTCGTCCAAGACTTCCGGCGGCTTGGACTCTCCATTCCCCATCACAACAGTTCTCCACTGCAATCAAAACTGAACGAAAAAGATGGATAAGGGCTGGTGTGGATGCCATCAATCATGGCAAAATATCCGGATAATTTGATTTATGATATTTTCAGTGTCTGGACACCAAAATTGTGCAATAAAATATGTGCCATTTTATGGTCCAAAGTGGCATAAAATAGTTATACTACGACGTATTTTTTTAATCGAAGTATTTTAATACTTCATACAAAGAAATATTAAAAAAAATACTTTGTACTGGTAAAGGTTTTGAATGGGATTTATCTTTTTAATGTCGTGACGTTCGGATCACACAACAAGGCTGAAGAAAATCCAGCGACGCGGCAATGCAGTGGCCATCCGACCTCATTGAGGCGATCATTCGCTTCATTTCTGACCCGAACGACCTCTTTCACTTCCTCACGGCCTTGGAACCCACGAAAAGTCTCGGGAACCTCTCTCACCTCCTCCAATTGCTCCGAATCGCAGACTACAACGAGCACTTTGTCTGGCCTTGGCTTGTCATTACGCCGTCGACGGTGGTAGATTTGAATTTAAGAGCATCGGTAAGTACTACGACCACATTGAGCTCAATATGGGCCACGCTGACTCTGTGGCGGCGTTTGATTTGACCTGGCTGGACGTTGCGCCACCCACCGCCGTTCATTTGGTGGCATATTCTGAAGGTCACTTCATGGAAGCCTCTACAGCCTGGTGCAACCACCTATCAACACAGCAACATGGGGCCCGCAGTGTACAAAAAGAGCGAAGCGGTTGAGCTGCTTGGTCCTGTGTTTTGGAGCAACCAAGGTCGCATCTTGCTGATGCAAGCACTACTTTCACATCCTCCTCACGACGTCAACCAAGAACGATGCCAAGCTCAAACGAAACACTTGTCTACGAACAAGAGGTCACAATCAGGCATGACGTCGTGAGATTCAGCCAAGCTTCGGCATACTTGCCCCGATATCGAGATCCAGACCACTCCCGGCTTTGAGGGGATTGACTCTCAACGTATCCCATCGATCAAAGCCGACGCATGTGCGTTTGTGGTCGCGCATTTACGGAAGACCAACTGCGTCAGTGCATCCGCGCCACTGCTGAGTTTGGCAACGTCCAGGGTGGTAGTGTATAGTCTGTCAAACGACGAATTACATCGTTTATACAGAAAGCCATCGGCCATGTCGCGATCGCTGTGTCTGCCATAGAACGAACATTATCGAGGGCATGAAGGGCACCATCTCTATTGCCGCGCTGTGTCGTAGGAGCATAACATCTCTGCCAAATGTACACAAAGCAGGGGTGGAAGCGCGGCGCAAGGGCAGTAGTACATCCTACTGGTGTGCTCCATCCGTGCCCACAGATCTCATCATGCGTCGATGGAGTCGCATTGAGATCGTCGGTACGACACCACGCAACACGAGAGGTTGGATATCATACATTGCAACTAGGACATGCGCTTCTTGAACGCGAGCACTTGGTAGAGTCCTGCAATGTCCCACTCGACGTCGCTGATCGTGCCTTGAAAGTTGAGCACATTCATCTTTCGGAGCAAGTCACGGTGGTTGCCGTCCTTGTTGTGGGCCGATGAACGTTTGAAAGTTTTCTTGGAGGACGAGGTCAAACCCGTGGTCGTCAATCAACTGGCGCAGGAGCGACGACGGGATCAAATACTCGGGCAAGTTGACGGCTTCTTCGTCTTCCGAGTCGACAAGTGTGAAATGGTACCTATCCATCACCTATCATCCTCTCCATCTCGTTGGGGTGTGTACCTCAAACCATACCCCGCATCGGTCGCACTGCCATGCAAGAGCCGTTCGCGCGTCGACGTGTGCATACGAATCGTACAAAGTGCGCGGTTCTTCCCATCGAGGAGCCGAATCGGCGCGGGCGACGTCGTCCCGTCGGCGTTGGGTTCTGCCGATCCGATCGACGCCATGAGTTTCTGGATGATCCGGTTTCGGTCGATCGTCGTAGCCATAAACATGCCACCGGGACGAAGAGTCGACTGGAGCGTCTCAAAGAAGCGCGTCGCGCGTGCTTCGTCGCAAAACACGTAGTGGAAGGCAAACTGCATCGAGACCACGTCAAACGAATGCGACCGGCTCACGGGCACAGCGCGATACCACTGGTGGCGGTTGTCCCAGCACTGGAGCGTGTCCTGGAGGAGCGACACGTCGCCCAAATCGCCATGGACCTATGTGACGTCAGAGAGACTTGGCAGGCGGCGGCGTACAAGATGCATGTCGTGGCGACTTACCGCCGCGTTCTTTTGAATGCGCTCGGCTGCATCCTCCAACGACCCTACGACGCACTGAGAAAGGTCCAAGGCATTGTTGATGTACCGAGGGCAATGTCCACGCCATGTACAATGCAAAATCGTTTCGGAGCCACTTGTTCATGTCGCCGCCCTTCCCGCATGCCAAATCGAGCACGCGGCTCCGTTTCTGGCTGTATTCCTGGATCAAGACGCTCTTCACCCAGTTTTTCATGCAGCGCATGTGGTAAAGCAGACTGTTGGTGCGGTCGCTCGTCTTGTTGCGCTCGAGATTGCAGTAAAAATGAGCCGCTTGCTGTTGGTCGCTCTTAGGCACGACCGCACTGTTGTCTCGTTGGGGAGAGGACGACCCGCCATACCCACGGGATCGCGTGGCGTCGTCGGTCACAGGGTCGTATCGTCCTTGGTCGCGGGAATCACGTCGCCGCGGGGTCGACTCGTGCGTGGGGCGCTTCGATGACCGTCTGTCGTCGTCGTCGTTGTATCCGTCCCGCTTCGAGCCCCTTGAGCGATCGTCTTCGACCGCGGCGCGTTTGGATGGACGTCTCTCGTGGTTGTCGTACCCACGGAAGCCGTTGTCGTACCTGTCCCGCTTCGAGCGATTCGACCAGTCTAAGTCGGACGACGGACGATTTTGACATCGTGCTGTATGAGTAAGTGAGGACAAAATGAAAATATTTTGGTACAAATTCATTGTATAATAATGCTTAAATTTTGTGTTTTACGATGCTTGCATTTTATCCGGATTGCATCCGGATGTGTATGTGTGTTTGCCATCTGAGTGGCGGGGAAACACGGTCATGGACAACAGCAACACAGCTCCCACGTGTCTGTGCGACGCTTCGAATTTCAACGTCGATTAAACCTTGTTTGTGCCAGGGAGTTCCCTCGATTATTTTTCCAAACTCGAGCTCCCAACCCACATGACCCAATATTGTGTTTTCCAACCAAATTTGGAGTTTCAAATTGATTGATGAATCGACCCGCCAATCGACTTCGCTTTGATTTCACATGCTCGACAATCGGTAAATGTTAGACTGCAAAACTCCAATTTCGAATCGAATAGACACTATTTAAATGAATCGCTATTGACTGCTCCGAAACCTTGTGCCTACAGTTCCAGAACCTCGAACCCTATACCTGCTCTCAAACGACACAAATTCGACAAACGAGACCAAGAAACTCTGGATCTTTGTCCTCGTCACCTCGTCCATCGACCATCCTTTGAACTCTGAGAATGTATGGCACTTCGTGTTGAAGAGGTTTGCAATCGACGTCGGCCAATCACCACGGGATCGCGTCCTAGAGTCACGAGTGTCAACCTGTGAGTTGCATTCTTTTCGTGAATGCTTTGAATATTGCTACCCCAACAAGCAACCTCACATAGGCCTCATTGTCTCCCCGCATCACTCATACCACTTCCAAACATGCTCAAGGACACAAAGAAGAACATTACTACGTAGCAATGCTTCGTCTTGTGTTTGTTGCGAAAGGACCAGTCAGGTAGTGCTCGCCTGACGCCGTTGATGCTGGACGATAGACTAAGCTCAAATGCGAACTCTACCGCGAAATGTCGTAGTAAAATGTGTAGCTTGTGTTTACTTGGCAGACGCCACATCATGGAAATGCATTATTATCGTAGTTTGCCGACAAATGACTTCGAGTAAACTTGATTTGACTTTTGTATACTGACTAATCCGGTTTTATGGATACTAAAACGTTCTTTCTTTGTTGGAAATTGATTTGCCGAAAATCAGAACTATTTATTCCACCCCACCAGAAACGCTACAATGCTACAATGTTATCGATGTAGCATAGATGCGACATTTTCGGTGCCCCACCAAGAAAGGCGATGCTACATACTATGCTACATCGACCAAATATGCTACAATGTAGCATCCTCTATCGTGGATCTCATTGGCTATATTAATCTATATATAGCCAATCGTTCCTCCGTAACTGCTTCTCAGCTCCATGTAACATTGGTCAGCTGTTGGTCAAATTCGACTTGTCTCATAGCGCCAAGTTCAGGGCATGCTGCCACCATACCAAGTATTCTCCAGTGTCGTTTACTCTGCTACGTCTTCAGCTTAGGACAGAAACCCCAGCACTACCACTCGATTGGCTTTCACTTGCCGCTATCATCATAGTGATGCATCAATATGATGGAGCCAAGTCATATAATCGGTAAAATAGGAAGATACTTCGAAACGTCAAGTTTAACATAAATGCAGTTAAAATCAGCGCTGAAATTAACAACGTAATTTTAAGCCCGTGGCACATTGTCGCGGGGGTTAAGCAAATATTGTGCCTTGAGAAGACCTGTTCTGTGTTCCCGTTGACAATAACAAAAAGGTCCACACTTGACAACATCCATTGAAATAGGAAATCAAGTGCCTAGATGCAAGGACTGAAACGCGTACTTTGATCGACTCTGCAGCGTTGAAATTTATAATCAATAAATTACTCGACTATATTCGCTTGCAAACATCAAATTTGTAATCGTGTCTGGCCAACTAAGGCGATGTTTGCCAGAGTTTTTCTCGAATAACTTCATACCGACTACAAAAGAAGAGCCTATCGTAAAAATATTGACGGCTTTCTTGGTGTAACACTGCAGAGGAAATTGTGGAATGACTACATGTTAGAACCTCTTATCAACAACTAAGTATTTCATTGAACTATAATAAATCTCATATAAACGTGCACTCGGCGGAAGTTGTTTCCTGTGTTCTCGAAAAGTCCCAATGATTTGCGCAACCTGGTGCGTCAGCGTGACTTAATGACAAGACGACCAGACGAGAACTAATATACGTATCTTTATCCGGATGGATCACTACTTTCTCCCCCTGTTGTCGGCTTGGTGGCTTGTTTTCTTTCACGGAGGGCTTGTAGTAGCTGTTTAAAATG
>VJMH01005949.1:0-11126 GCA_009835185.1 Aphanomyces stellatus | reverse complement strand
CCAGTGTAGATAAGAGCAAGTGGAAACGAAATCGCAAGTGGAGGCAAACGAGGATGACCAAACGGCACTTCTTGATTGGGCTGACCACGCTGGCACAAGATTGCCACTCGTTCGGCGTTGATAGCATTGATTTTGATTCCAATCGCCACCTGGACAGAAGTGTTGTGCATCCAACGTACAAGATTCGCACGGAGTCGACCCAAGTCTTCATTCTTGTAGGCGATCTCAACAATGACATTGGGATATGGATGGTTGTCTGCAGCCTCCAGCACGGCTCCTCCAACTGCCAGACCCGCAGGAATAAGACAACAGTCTGGTTCTTGACCATGATTTCCAGTGCGGCATGTAGGATCAGTTGCAATTTCAACAGTCCAGCGAAGGGCCATATAATCGTTCCCAGCCAATATGATTTCATCTTTGATAGTCTCACAAACTCGACCTGCCGTTTTCGAGTGAACGAAGGACGGGATGCTGTAAATGACCACTCGTCCTTTTCCCGTTCCATCTGCAAGGGGCTCAAAGACCCATCGTCTCACTCGCCCTTCGTTGCGGTTGAGCCATCCTTGGAAATCATCCCACGTGATGGCAGCACATAGAATGACAGGTCCCCAAGAAGCATCGCCGCCGTCATCGATGTTTGGCGCGTTGGCGGGTGGGTCGTTCCAGATGACTTGCAGTTCCTTCATGGCCTCGTCACAATCTGACACGTGGATGAGATGTTTTCGTCGCAGTGCATTTTGCGATACTGCTGGTACCAACTCTGTGTCATGTGTCGTGGATCGCGTTGATGGATGTCTGATACTACCACCGACGTCGATGCGTGGTCTCGTCTTCCTCTCATTTGCAAGCATCTCTCTCACTTCAAACGTCGATTTGGAAATGAAATGACATTTTAAAGAGAATTTGGGATCTGCTGTCTGATTGGCTAGTTTGAAAATACACGTCACCGATTGGTAGATTCTTGTTTATCCGGATGGATCACGTCCCAGTTCAGCTGGTCCATATTTATCCGGATAAATGCAACCCAAAACGTTACATTACAATTCGTCGTCGAATTAATTAATTCTGCCTCCGAGTTACAGGTTGTATCGAATTGTGATACAGTCGAGTTACCCACTCTAATCGTCGACCAAATAAGTTGCATTGCACAATACTCGATCGAGTGCTTGATATGAGTAGCATTTTTTTTAGTAATATCATATTAACACTGAGATCAATTTTACATGTCGCATATAGAAGTAACTTCCATGACAATAATTAAATTACTCCTCATTTTGAAGTATAAATATTATACATATATAAATACTATTGTCGTACTAATATAATTATGACTCGACAATCAAATTGGAAATTGTACAAAAAATTATTCCCAAATAGCTCAGTTGCATATAAAACATCGACAAATGAATTCTTAGAGTCTGAAATCCGTAGAATTCAAGCTAATCAAACTAACCAAGCTAATCAAGCAAAGAGAGCAAAAATTAATAATTTCGTTCGAACAATTGAGAAATCGAAGAATAAGGTTAATATTACTATTAGAAACAGTAATGATTCTCCAATCGATCTAAATGAAATTTCGGATTATGCACAGACACTTTTAAAACAATATCATTTAAAAGATAAATCTGTCTATATTAGAGGTCTCGGACAGCTAGGATATGCTACACTGAAGGCATTAGATCAACCAATATCGACAATTATTACAGATGAAGAGAAGATTACTTAAATGGACGCGTTAAAAGCGATACTAAGTTTACCAGCTTCAATAAAATCGAATATGTCTTATTTACTAAATAAATCACAAAACAATTTTTTTAAATATAAACTCTACATTTTGAAGATAAAAAGCTCTAAGAACAATGGACTTCCCCAATTTCATCGTGTGGTCTAAAAATCCCAATAATAAATTTAATACGTTCAATTATGCTACTAAAAAGTTTAAAACTGTGTTGATTTTAGAATACAAAAGTAACCAATTTGAATTATTTAAAGGATATGAAACCAAATAATGATGGATTACTAAAATTCAGTGAAGACTTGAATAAATGGCGCAATGAAATCCTCGATGGATCCAATTTCGATTACTTTTGTAATAAGCTGAGTAAAAATGGAAAAACTTACTATAGAACCCACAGCAATAATATCATTCGTTTTATTAAAATGCATAAATTCAAAGATTTCTCAAAATTCGATCAAATTGAAATATTTGAGGATAATTACTTTGATAAATGTAATAATGGTGGTTTAATCTATCATAAGGATGGTATATATGATAATGTGGTTACTTATGATAAGATGCAATTTTACCCAAGTGTGCTAAGTAATCAATTATTTACGTTTCCAATCACACAAGGAGAAGAATACAATATTTTCAAAATACCTAAATGTGGTTTCTCATACGGTATATACCACGTGCAAGTAGTATCTAATGATGAGCGATTCAATAAGATTTTTAGCTACAGCTCATCTAACTATTACACTCATACCACGTTAAATTTCGTTATGAATTATTACAATAAGTATTATGGTGGTAAAGTTGAATTGACATTATTGCCAAATAAGTGTTTAAAGTACAAAGATAAAACTAAAATTATCGAAAGCTCCCCGGTTTTTAGCAAATGGTATCATGTTTTAGTTGATCTGAAAAATAAATACCCAACGAATAAATTAATTAAAAAGATGTTTAGTACTGCTTGGGGCGAATTACAATCTAAAAATGTTATTGTTAAATCAGCAGATCAGATAGAAATTGAAGATATTGATTATGGCCAATCGCTTGATGTGAATGAAAATAAATATTATTTAAAGAAATTCTTTATGCAAGAAAATCAAGAATTCTATCAACTCGTAGATCTATCAAAGCCATTATACAAGCATCAACTCAGATTAAAACCATTCTTAACCAGCTTTGCTAGAAAGGTGATGATGCTTTTAGCATTAAGAAATATAGACAACGTAATTCGAGTTATGACCGATAGTATTACATATGATGCAGACTTAGAAATTAATGAATACTTGTTTATGAAAGAAAAGGCTAAATAGCCGAAATTAAGGGTACTTCGTTCATCAAGTTGACATAAGTTGAAAATAATTTTTTTTTATATCTATAACATACATAGTATACTCGATTGAAATTTTTATAATTTACTCCCCATTTAGAAGAATAAAATATATATAATATAGATCAAAATGGAGCATCTCAAAAATCAATTTGTTGAAAAAGTGCATGTTGTCGATAAGAGTAGTAGAAATGTATTGCTTTTTACTGAGCAATCAATCGATGAAATAACACTCTTATTTGCTAAGAGAAAGGCTGAGAAACTTACTCAAATTCAAACGAATGTGATTTCACTTAGCTTCAAGTAGCAGAACAAATTAAGATCGATCATTTCCTATTATATTCATCTTTTAAGAAGAATGATGATCTAGTTTTGAATGAAGATGATAAGCGAAATAAATTCTATATTAATCATTTGAAGAAGATTTTTGATGATGCCGGTATTAACGTAGCAGAATTGAAAAATTTGACTAAAGCACAGTTCTTGAAGCATTATCCTCAAGAATTTCTATCTCAAAAAATGATTACTGTAATTAATACGTGGGACACTAATGCAATGTATAAAGAGTTGGATAAGCAGTTTGAAAATATCAAATGGAAGCTATTTCAACAGACAATTTTAGATATTTGCAGTAAACCTGCTGATGAACGAGCTATTTATATCATTGAGGATATGGATAAGCGTAAAGGTAATACTCTTCTCAAATCCGGTAATATTGGTAAATCGTTCATCTGCAATAAGTTAGATCTGGATTACAATGTTATTATAGCTGATGGTAAAAAAGATAACATTTTTAATCAAATTAAGACACAGATGGATAAAGGTAATATTCCAAATGTGATTATTCTAGATGTACCTAGACAAGGAAAAGATTATATTAATTATGGTGCTATAGAACAAATTAAAAATGGAACAATTTTTAGCGGTAAGTATGAAGGTGGTAAATGCAGATATCCATATCCTCATGTATTTGTATTAACTAATTTCAGAGTTGATACGAGTCAATGGAGTGCTGACCGAATGCGATTTATTAATATTGAAAATGGTAATATAACAACTTTTAGAGAGCCCAATGAAGAAGGTGTATATGATGATGTAATTGATACATCAGATATTAACTATAAAGAAAAATATTACGATCTTCTAGCACAATATGAAATCTTAGAAAATGAAAATGAATCTCTTAAAAAGTTAAAAGGTATTCGAAAATAAAGACTTATAACTTTAAAAATACTTTCTTAATTTTTTTTGGAGCGACGGTAAGTGTTTTTAATTCATTAATTAATGTTGGGATGTTAGAATTTGATGGTTCAGTTGTCGAGCTCAGTTGTGGCACAATTGATGAGGTTCGAAGAGCACGAATTCTCTTTTTTTGATTGCTTGAAATTCTCATGTTGATTGGAAATTCCTATTTATATTTATGTAATTTTAATTAGATATTAAAAGGAAAATATTAATAGCTGGATCCTTGATATAGAGTGGTACGCCATTTTGATCCGTAAATGCAATTACAAGAACATTAGCAGTTGTAGCAATATCATACTAAACTAGATTAGTTGGTTCAATCTTAATTATACTTCCATAATTAACTCCTGCAGTTGTAGCTGTGTAAATAATAGTTGAGTCATTATTTAGAGCCATTGCATTATTAGCTAAATTACAAGTTACATTAATACTAGAGACTGGACTAAATTGTGGTACATATAACGAGTTGTAAGTAATAGTTGCAGTGTTTCCATCAAATACAGATGATTTACCATATCCAATTATTAAATTAAAATCGCTTGTATCAGTTGTTAATCTCATAGTTCTAGCAACTGATGGATATCCTGCAAAATTAGCCGGTTGTGTATATCCTGCAGGTAGAGATGTAGGTACTACGTTTAAAACCAAGCTAACTCCATATAAATTGGGGTCAGATACAAACTGGATATAGTAAAAATTATTTGATGTAGTGCTATTAATTAAGTATAGTCCATTTGCTATTAAAACAGTTTGTAAATACGTATTTAAATCAGCAACAGTTGAATAATTTGTAAAAGCTGGAATAACTACACTAAAGTTAGTGTAAGTATTAGTACCTGTTGGCCATGAGATTGAAAATGTGTTGTTCGAATTAGTAATATTAGGCCAACTGTAATACACACTAATTTTATTTAAAGCAATTTTTGAACCCTGTAAATTAGCCGATCCTAAATTCAATTGTAGTTTATTATATGGAGGTGCTTGAGTAGTAATATCCAATACATTGCTTGTTAAGCTCAGATTATTCTGATTGCGAATTATATTCGAGATTGACATATTCGTCCAGAGGTCGAATTACAAGCTTGGCTTGTGTATGATTTTCAAAGTTATATATTTTATTCAACAAAAAAAATGTATTTTTAAATTAAACAGCTTGGGCTTGAGTTTTTTAGTCCGAAAACAGACTAGAGATGCTTGCATCTTCCGTCGAGCGACTGCAGATTCTTCGATCTGTTATTGTGATAAAATGCCTTAGATCTAGCTTTTAGTTTTTCTTTGTTCTCTAAATAATATATTTTAGCCCTTGCTAATTGATTCGATTTATTGTTAATGTAATATTCTGTTTGATATTCTAAAAGGCTTTCTTTGTTAACTGGATAGTATTCTGCTATTTTTTCTTTATTATTTTCGCGGTACATCTTATTTCTTTCTTTAACTAATGGCTGAAATGCCTTAAGTTGGTTAATATTCTTCAATTTATTCATCCAAAGCTGTTCATATGCAAATAGATGGTTCTGATCACAAACTTCATACTGTTTGATCAACATAATTTTAAAGTTTTCAGTCCCGTACTTTTCAAAATATGGATAGATTGATACAAATTTTCTTTTATCTCTTTTTTTCAACCAATTTTTAAATGTTGTTATATGGCATTTAAATCGGTCTCTAGTTGTATTAAATGTAGCTCCAATATAGTTGATGGTGACATTCTCATTGTCTATGTAGGTGATCTTATAGACTTTTCCAAATCTAGTGCTCCCCATTTTGTAGTTATAATATATATATTAATGATGTTTATTTCTTAAGATAACTGTGAATTTAATTCAACTTACTCAATTTATCAAGAAACTGCCAGAGGGCATAATACTAATTCTCTTACTACCCTTCTTGGGTCGCATAACACCTACTCCAAGTAATTGACGACCAGCACTTGCTATTTCTGGCCCTACGAAAGGTGTAGCTAAAGTTTGCCCTACGTCAGCTAAAACAGAACCAACACCTGAATCCTTTAACCAACTGCCTAAGCTCTTAATACCACTCCACACATCATCGAAAAACCCAGATCCGAGCATTGGGTTGTGATGCCGAGCAGTATACATAACTTCCCCTTTACTCATCTGAAGATTGCAACCTTGTTTACAACTAGATAACTTTTTAGCATTTAATGGATGCAGATAAACGGCACTGCCTTTCCAATATCTGACTTTAGAACTCGGACAGATTTACCTTGAATTAACTTTTTCTGTTGAGCAGGAGACACATTTAATTTTGCTTGAACGTAAGACATATTACTCCGTAATACTTTTGTATATTGATTTTATTTTCGTCCGAAGGTCGAATTACAATTTTTCATTGTGTATATTGATGTTTAGATTATATGTTTTAATAAAATTAATTATAAATATCACTATCCCAATTCTTTCTAATTATTGCCTTTAAACTATTTTTAAGAATTGTCCCTTATCTTTCGTAGCATCTGAATAAGCACTATATAACTCATCTAAGGTTACATTTGGTATATTGAAATCATTTAATAATAATTTTAAATCTCGTTTCGAATTTGCTTTTAGAATCATGTTGTATTCGGCATTTAACCTAATCATCTTATCAGTTGCAAAATATGAATGTGAAAGGAACACGGTACTGAGCAGTTTATGACGACCGCGAGTAAAGTAATGGCTAAATACGTCTTTCTGTAACTTTTTATTATTACTATAATCATCAATTATCACGAGCTGTAAGTCATTTGGAATTTGTTTAATCATGTCGACAGTTGGTGGAGCATCAGGTGGATAAATAACAATTAATGGTCCAAGTTTGTTTCTAAGGAAGTTATAGAGTTCTTGATCAGGATTTCTAGCAATGAGGTGAATTTTAGCATAAATGTTTGGACTCTTATAAATTAGATCAAATACCAAGTTGGTTTTTCCCGCATAACTTGGTGCCAGTATAATGGCTCTAAATAAATTATTTATATCTAAATTTTTATTGAATCCAAACTTATTTGATTTATATGATTTTGGGATCTTATCTCCATAATTTACAATAGACATTTTTATAATACAGTATATATAATAATCGGAGATTAAAAACTTTAACAATCAAAGTTTGTGATAACGACCTCCGGACGTTTTTGTTTATATAATATGGAATATCCAGCACCAACACCTTATACACCTACTCCATTAAAACCAAGCAGTAATTGCTTTCTAGATCCTAAAACCACCTCTTTAACGCTCGCATTAGCATCTAAATACTTTTTCCTTAAAACTGCAGCCAAATATTACAAGTTTAGGTACGCGAACAGACTTAACAAGCAATGGAAATCTTGCATTGAATAATATTACATCAACATTATCACTTTCAGGCTCTAATTCTTATATCAGTATATCAAATACACAAGCATCAACCAATATAACTAGCGGGGCGATTAGATGTTCAGGCGGTGCTTTCTTCAATAATGACTGTGTATTTGCTACACAGGCTTCCTTTGGATCATCTGTTATTAATCAAACAAATGCAGGATATCTAGTCGGTATATCCCCAGGAACTGTATCAGCTAGTAAAGCATTGGTTGTTGATGTAAATAAAGACATTGCTACCATTAGAAATTTAACTGCAATAAATTTAATAGGTTCAACAATGACTTTATCTAGTTCATTCATATCTCCATTACTAAATGCTACCATAACTGATACTGGAACTGCTAATATTGTTTATCCATTAAATATTCAACATCTTACAAGTAATTATGCAACTATTTCTGGAACTAATAGCTATGGTATGGGAATTAAATTTCAAGCTCCAAATACAAGTAATTCTATAGTAAATTTTGGCGCTATAAATTGTTTAATAAGTGGTAATACATCGGGACTTCAACAAGCTCAATTACAATTTAATACAACAATGGGTGGTTCATTAGTAAATGCGATGACATTATCAAGTTTAACATCATCTACTAATAATATATTATCTATTAATGGTGCAACTTCAGCATTATCTGTTTATAATGTTTTAGGTACTATCGGAACATTTTCAAGTAATTTAACTATTAGTAAAGCAAGTGCTCCAAATTTAACAATTACATCAAGTGCAACAGGTACCCAAAGTCAATTATTCTTTATTACAGATAATCAAACTTGGGAAATGGGTACTAGAGGTTCTACTGCTCTATATCCAACTAATTATTATATTTATAATGGTGGATTTAATATGGTAATGACTCCAGCTGGAGTTACAAGTTATTTAAATAGTTCAGTATCAACTACATCAACAAGTAATGCATTTCAAATAGCAGGTGGATTATATACAGCAAAAGAAATATTAAATAATTCGTATTATAATTGTAATTCTAATAATAAAGAGCGATCTTTGATCGAGCAATTATTGTATGTTTTAAAATCGAAGATTTTATTTGGACATTCATAATAAATTATCAAAATTTATACAAAATAGTATGTTTCATTTCTTAAAAAAAAAGTAAAGATAGTTTTGTTGGCTATTTTAATACCGATATTATCCGCGCTGTAAAGGCACAGGGTGGTAGCTTAGTAAGATCAGGTGATCGATTAACTTCTCGCTCAGTTGCTAATTTTGGTAGTGTGTTCTTAAATGAAAAAGAGCTAAAAAATAATGAATTAGTGATATCTAGACCATATAGTAACATCAATGAGATTAGAGTTAAACAAATTAGCCCATTACTGAAAAAATGATCATCGATATAGCTAACACTCTCGAGTTTGATGAAAGGGATTATTCTAATCTAGCTCTTGATGAAAAGAAAACTATTGAGCGTATTATAAAGAAGCAGAAAAATATGGCAAATATTAATACTGAAAATCTAATAGATCATGATATTACTAAAATCAAAAAAAGATTACAAATTTTAATCGCGGAAATTAATGCTGGAAACAACTCAAGCATATTGATTAAAGAGGCTCTACAGCTACTCAAAGATCTATTCAAGAATGGATCAATCGAGCATTCAAAATATCATATTATTGCTAAAAATATCAAGTCTCACATAGACTAAATCTTTAAACGCACAGCCTTTATTACAACCTTTGGGTGTATCGATTTAATGTTTTTTAGTTAAATTTTAATGTATTTTTTTAAATCGATACAATCAAAGATTTTATTTGGACATTAATATAAGATGAATAACTTGACAAGAGATTTAATCATAGAAAATTTTAAATTCGCCAATATCCATTTTGAGTATTGTCGAGCAGTCTGTAAATTTGACCATACTGATACTTGTATAGAATTAGCAAAGCTTCATAATCGATCGTATGTTCGATGCAATAGTCATTATTGTAAAAAATATAACTTTGACTATGGATATTCAATTACATATGAACAAAATGTCTTACTAGATAGCCTACCGGGTACTTTAACTTAGTTAACTTATTGTTCTGACGATGAAGAATATGAAATTAGTTATAGCGACGATGAAGTATCAACGCCCGAAGGCTGTGAGAGGGAGCTGGGCACCCTATCACTTTAGATAATTGAATTATATTTATATCAGGTGGTAATATTTTTTGCAATATACTTTTGAGTGGCTTTTCTATTTTTTAGATATTCATTAAAGTTTAAACCATTTGGTTCCTGATCAATAATAAGGGTCAGTTCAATCCAACATAATTATAATCTGAGATTGTTTTCATAAGCGATTCTATTTACCTGAATCGATTTTAAATATCTTTTGTATGTATTTTCGTCCGAAGGTCGAAGTCCAGCCTGCAGCTGTGGATCAACTCGAGCAATTAATTGATATTTCACATGTCTATAGTCATATGATAATTTTAACTTAGCTACACTTGAGTGACCACCATCAATTTGATCTGAATTGAAATTGATCGTAAATGGTTTCGTTTGTGGTGCTTTTTCAATTTTTGTTGCCTTTTCATCGTACATAATTAAGGTATACTCATACGAAGCATCGGGTGCAGCATTTTGCCATGATTGGACAATATGTTTATACATCATATCAAGATCAGTAGCTCCAAGTGCTACCCATACCTCATCAGCATCGTCAAAGTTTAATGTATCTGCCATTATTTACGATCCTATTTATATATAATAGACAATATAGGATGAATGCTTTATTAAAAAAATTGAAGATACAGAACAAGTACACTCGGAGACCAAAAATTGTATTTGATCATGTTAAAATAACACGTTTCCTGAAGCTGGATACAATTACATGAGTGATATATTGTATTTACCAAAAACTAGGCAGAAATACTTATATTTACTGACAATGGTAGATATTTGGTCTAATACATGCGATTTTGAACCAATGAAATCCAAAACGGCGGATAGTAGCTTAAAAGCAATGAAAGCAATCTTTAAACGAGGTATTCTCAAAAAGCCTCGAGCTAGTATAAGAACTGATGCTGGCTCAGAGTTCAAAGATGTGTTTGATAAGTACCTATTTGACAATTCAATATTTCATCGGGTTGGTCAAGTTAATAGACATCGACAACAAGGGAATGTCGAACATCTAAATTATGAGTTAGGTGTCATATTACGGTTATATGAATTCAATTGAAACTGAAACCGGGAGTGAATATAAGGAGTGGGTAGACGTATTAGACAGTCTTAGAGAAGAACTAAATAAATTTAGAAAGCACCCAGCAGATGTGAAATTATCAACAGTTAAATTCGGCGATGTTAAAATAAACGCGAAATTCAAAGTTGGTGATCGGGTTTACTATCGTTCTGATGTGCCTTTAACTGCACTAGGACATAAGCAACCAACTCATCAATTTAGAGCAGGAGATTATCACTTTAATGTCTATGATGCTAGAGAAATTA